>JAWWEM010046834.1:0-12488 GCA_035582935.1 Ormyrus thymus
CGGCTTCGTCTCGGCCGACAATTACGTGTGATCTGAGACATTTCTTATTTTACTGGCCTAGGTATGTAATATACTATAGACGAGGCCGCATGCACGGTGCGCTGTCCGATACAATTTCAGTTACGACCGCCTGCAGCTTAGCACTCACTAGGATCTAGGGAAGTGCCAAATTTGCAATGTAACTAGGCCAGCGCTGCCTGTAATATGAGTCCTGTGTCTTAGCTTATTATCCTAGGCTACTAACTACTCATGTGCTACATCTACATACATAGCATTTTTAATGCAGCAAACTCAAATTGCTACAAATATAATTTTTTCCGAAATTTTATAAATGAAAACGTTGTTTTTATAAAGTATTCAGTTTAATGTATATAAAAAATAAAAAATTAGTGATACCATTTCATTCGGTTATACTGTTCTTGAAGACAAAGCCTAGACGGGGTTATAACCACATATTATAATTTACGCAACATCATGAGTTGTATATACTTCAGTCGCTAATTTTCAATATTTATACAATTTGTATAAAAAATCTCAGTGTTTGTGATCCTCAATGTTTTTAGCTTATTTGTTAATAAAAAAGGAATATTCTCATTTAATATATAAATAAACTCATAAAATATGATCAATAAATAATATACAAATTTTTTATTTAATTTTAGCTGATGGATGTTACTAAGACTGCTTTAATAGGAGACTTGACTGAATATAAAAGTTTAGTTAATTATGCTAGTATTTTAATCGATACTTTATTGTTCATACACTACATTGCAGTATTACTTATGGAAATACGACATTTAAGACCTACTTATTATTTAAAGGTAATTTGCAATTTTTATTAAAAATTACTTTTTGATCCATTGGTATTTATAGGATAATTTTTGTTTTTATTTGCAATGTATTTATTGAATCTGAGACGTGGTCCTTTGAACCGTGGAGTTATGAATGCCTTTATACATGTTTGTCGCTGAGTTATTATGAAAATAATTATATATACACATTTTCATTTATTTGTAAAAATTAAAAAGGTTATAGAGTAGTTTAACCTCTTCTGACTGGTCTCCACATATTACCTTATTCGCATAAAGAACTTCAAATATTAACCGTATGAAATTAGTAGTTAGTGCAACACTATAGAGAACCCAAACAAACTCCAGTGTTGCTGAATTAGCAAAGCGCCTGGCGGCGTACGCCTGCACGAGGGTGGGGGCATCGCGTAAGCGGTCATATTACACCGCTAGCCACCAATACTCTTGACCCCATACGTCAGCAATTTTCGAGAATTTTCTACTTTCGAGAATTTTACACTTTTTAAATTCTTTTTCTTTTAAAAGTGAAAAGAAGGATTAGGGACTAGAAGGTGATAAAATATTTATTAATACTGTTAAATGTCTTTCAAATAATACAAAAGGTAAGTAAAATAATTTATTATTATGCAATGTTTCGTTCAATGTGTCTACGATATTATACATGTGTAGAGATATAAACTGATAAAATAAGTCAATTACATCGGTTTTGGACAGTGAAATTTGCTCTTTCAATTCTTTTGATCGAGTCTGCACGCTATCGGTGATTGCTTTGAATACATCATTATCGGCTAAATTAACAACGTCTTTAACGATATAAGGCGCGTGCAGTACAATTTGCGCTTCGTGTGTAAGATTGTTCTTATTTATAATATATTTTATTAGTTCGCTCGCAACACAACTCACACTACCCGTTACATGTTTCAGATGCTCGAGACGCGTATCGACGCACTTTGAAATATACTTGTCCAAGCAATCAATCGTCATTTTTTTCATGGCGATACTGTGGCGAAATCGTTTGACTGGACCAGGAGCTGCGGGTCTTCTGTTTTCTTCAATCTCGATGACTTTTTCTTGATGACTGCGTATAAATTTTAAGGTCCAACCAGTACCGTAAACCTTTTGGTCCGCCAAATCGTCGGCGAATTCTAGAAAATATTTTCCAATGTCGTCAAAGCTGCTTTTGAACTCCAACCACTCGTCGTGCGAAAAAGCGATTCCATCAAAATCTGTGCCCAATAATCGGACCACAAGAGTATATTATTGATCCTTCATGTCGTCGTACTCTAGCCCAACGATAATTTTTTTTGTGTAAGACTTGTTAAGACCGTATAGAGTCCCACTAATGTGGAAGACGCTTATTTTGTTGTTGATCGGACATCTTCCCTTGGTATTTCGTTTTACGCTGTCTAGAAACGACTGAGTTACGGAAAAGCTCAGACCTGTTCTTAATATACTGTCGAATGGGAAAAGTGGTGGAGGGAAGAATTTGCAGAGTCGTTACAAACGTGACAAACGTACATTCTGAGAAGTCTTCGTAGCATTTTGCAAGACATTCTAAGAAAATGTATCACGTTACATTAGCGACATTTTAGAACTACAGCTTTGTAAGCAACTCACGTGACATCCGCCGTTGCCGGTGAAATTTCTGTCAGCATTTTTGTAGCGTAAATATCGCCTGACTATTTTGTCATTTTTCATCAGATCATCAGTAAAATTATCTAGAAACTTCTTGTAACCTAATCCAGCGCTCATGTAATTCAAGAACATAATACAATACTGCCCGCATATGTTGGAAGACTCGCTCTGAAGTCGTGCAACATTCCATCGAAACTTTTTACAATTTTTTCGCAATCTGTTTATATGCGTCGGTATAAACGGTGGATATCCAAAACTATCGAAATAAAATCCATTGCCTGATTTGTCAACGTACATAGCTATCCAATGAATTCCAGGCTTTGTGTGATCGTCAGTGTTTACAATAAAAGCGACCGGTTTCGTCCACACCCGTGGTATTTGATCGGCTGGAAATTCGCCGACCGTGTGACGACGAATGTGTGAAAGATTTTTCAAAATTTGAAAACTGTCCATTTTTACAATTTTGAGATAACCACGACTTTAAACGATAGACATTATTCAAAGCGTAACGATATTTTTCAAAGCCCGGTTTGATAACGTGATGAATGCAATAAGCGTCGGACGATAAATTGTCAAATGCTAGACAATTGGAATCGGATTCCAAATTAATTATGTAGCTATAATTTTTTGCAATATTTCACCCTTCACGCTACCTCTAACATAAATTTTTCGTGCCGTTTTTGTAACTTCCCGCAGAATTTTGTAAATCACTCAGAAAGATACCTCGCCATCAAAGAAGTCAATGCCGTGATGATGCTGAGTCAACCAATTATTCTCTCTTCGGATCTCATTTGTTAGGCGATCGAAGTGCGAAGATGCCGCTACCAACCAATGGCCGCTAAAATTACCATTAGCGGCAACCACAGCCATCTCCTTTGGTACTGTACTGTGACCGGGGCCTTTGAAGCACTGAATCTCGATGATTAAATCCATCGTGTTTTAAGACTTGTGAATATTAGCGAGACTCGAAGCAGACTGACAAGAGGTGCCTGGTGACGCGTCGATAAGTAACGCGACAGCGACATCTACACTAAGACCCAAAATCGACGATAACTTATCACGACGCGTCGATTTCTAAAATGTTATCGTACTCCGCATATACGATGCAATTTATCGTACCGGTCAAGGCATCGGCGAACCGTACATCTAATCTCACGCTATCGTGTTTTACTAGATTCCAGTGGCCGCAATCGTTAGCCGATAAATTTGGAGTCAAGTCAAGTCAAACTGACGTGCAGACTCAACATCGTATGTGCAAGATCAATGTACTCGTCACCATTATCAGGTACTACAAATTCTATCGGTGAATCGTCTACGAAAGAAGAAATTGGTTTATAATCCACAACATGCGACCCTTCGATTGACGTTTGACTCGATGGAACATCGAATAAAAGCAATTCCGATTTTAGACACTCGTATGAATGGGTGTGTAGGAAAGCCATCTTTAATTATCAAAAATATCTCTTGTTGTTCTCTTAAGCACTCTGCTCTTCTTCTTCTTCTTTGCGGGCTTCCTTTTCTTCGTCACTTTCCCACTCTTGGAGTTGCACGTTTTATCTTTTCTGGCTTTTTTTTTGTTTTGCCTTATCTTCTTCTTGTCTTGGTCGGACCGTCGAGCAGACGCAACTGAACCAAATCGGCGTGCCACGCTCTTTTATATCCCGAACCCTCCATCAACATATTTAATTTTTCTTTAGCCTTTCTCTTCAAAGCAGTGCCGGATTCTCTCACACGATTACGAAGAGACTTTGCAAATGGTATGTTTTTCGTCGTCACATCTGAAATAATGTTCTTATCGGCGCGCGCAGCCTCCTGGCCTACCGCTTTTCCTACACGCGCAGCCTCCCTCCTTACCGCTTTTTTAGCCGCTTTCCCTGCCGCTTTCGCTCCTCGAACAAGAAGCGGTCGAGCACGACGAAATACGCCCTTGAAGAAAGATCCAACTCCACCGTGTCCTCTTTGGTAAGGTGCTCCAATGTATATTCGTCCTACATTACGCATGTGTGGTCTCCTTCCGCACAACTCCCCACCATCCGTGTCAAGATACTCTTCGTAGCGTTTCATCTTAATCCGATCTCTTGAAATGTAGTATAGTCGTTAACGTTCCGTAATCGAATGGGATCGGTTCCCGAGCTGGTCCCTTATATCGATTTCAATGGTCTGAAATGAGCTGAATAGTAAAGGCAAGTACATAGGTGGGGAGAAATTTTTAATCCTTGTAGCACCATACGTATAATCGTCAGTTGTTATCGATACAGCTTGCAACAATCTCGAGTGCACGTCTCCTGTCACATAAGGCTCACAGATGTCACTATAAACCATTATCATAGATGGCAAACCATTCGAAAGATAGGCAGGAGTAGCGCCCTCTACAGGTTCTTAAACCAATCGAATACTGTCGTCTTTCGCTTTGTTGAAACCCAAAATTTTTTGTAATTTCTTCAAAAGACCAACCTCGTGGATGAATGCTGTACCTAGACTATTTGCACAAGTTCTTCTGACCGTAAACTGCAGGTGCTCTTTTATACAGTCGAAATTGTTGAGTTCGCTTAGCAATTCGCCAACGTTTCTGTAAACTCCGGGGCGTATCATGGATGCTCTCATACTAAAACTTTCCTCTCCCATTGTGTTAGTCTCGAGACTCATAGGCAGACGTATGTGCTTCAAGGAAACAAGCCTCTCTTGCTTGTCCGGCGATACATGTTGAAACGGCAGCTGTATTTGAATCTCTGTAAGCGCAACTGACCATGAACCTTGCAACTGTATCTGCTGCGGTAGTCGAGTAATAAAGTGCGTCGTTGTGTTTTCAGCAAAATAATTCATGCTACTATTGCTAGGTAGCACGACGTAAAAATGGTCCCTCATTGCTTTTTTGTTAATTGATCCGCCTTCACCCACGAGTTAAACTTATCTGGATATCCTTTCCAACTGACAAAGTATTCCTTGGAGCGTCCCTTACCTCGACTTTTCAAAACTTTGTCGATCTCGAAAAAGTCCTTGTGCAAATCTTTTCGAACTCTGCTCAATTCTTCTTGGTAAAAGAAGCCGTCAATTTCTTCGCCAGACAAATCTTTTAAAATGTATACTGGTGGCTGCCGTACCTGCGAACCTTGTGCCTGCGAGTTACCATAACGAAGTTCTAAATTTTTCCTAGCTTTGGCAGCATTGTACAAGGTGACGGATGCCAGCGTCATTTTCGTCGCCGAGTGCTTACTGTGGTTATACGCCTCAACGATTAGTTGTAAGACGTCAATGTATCGACGTGTATTTTTGTGTGTAAAATAACGCCACATTCGCTCCTTTACAGTTCTTATAAATCTTTCGACGATGGCTGCTTTTGTATCCGGACTGCGTACTACTCGATACGTAATGTCGTGCGTATGCAGCACTTGTTACATCTGTCGACCAATAAATTCGTTGCCCTTGTCAGTTTGCAGACAAACGGGACGCCGATTATTGCTTCTCGGCAAAATGCGCTCGAAAGCGTCAGCAACGTTTCTCGCAGTTTTTTCTTTGATTCGCTCTACCCAACTGTATTTACCAACGATGTCGATCACCGCGAGAATGCAGCTGTATCCGCCGTTGTATGTTTTTAAAGTTCTCATGTCCATGAGGTCTGCCTCCCACACGTCATCCAAATTTCGTACATTATACCTACGCCGCGCAAATCTACGCCTGACAGGTTTGTGCATGTTGTACGCATCCTGAGTTTCGAGCCACTCGACGACATTCTTACGCCTCTTTATTTTTGCGCGTGGCTCGAAAAAGTTTGTCAGAGCCGGCGTAAGCGGCTGGATGAGGGAGGCCGTAATAGAGTCTATCGAAAAATTTACTCATTTTCCGCTTTCTTCTTCTTATTCTTTTCTTTTGATTTTTTCTCTCTTTACAGCGTTCTTTGATGTCTTGTTCTTTTGTTTTCGAAATGCACTTTTGATGTGGGAAAAAAATTTTTCAAAAGTTATTTTGCTGACCATGCAGCAAGCTGTCATCATCGCTAAAGTTCTTTCGTCGGAAGCTGTCTCGTCCGCGAGAATGCGCGAAAATGCATATTCTGCCAGAACGCGATCAGCTCGACGGCGATTTCCATTTTTCTCGGCGTAGGTAAGATCGTGTTGTCGACATGCCTCGCCCAATAGATTGATTCCTACCTCGCGGAGCTCGATACGTTCTGCGAGTTTAGTAGCTGGTCCGCAAAATCTGTAACCAGGTACGTGCATTTCGAAAGGAAGCAAGTCAATCGAAGCGTCCAACGCACTATTTTTCTCTTGCACACTCACGGTGTCTTCTTTTTTTTCCCCTTCAGGTTGTACCTGCCGCTCAATCGACGCCATGATTGAACTTCCAACGTCGATGCCGAAACTTTTCGTTTGTTGCTAGGCGGCTGGTTGGAGAAGAGAGTGCGCACAGTCGTCAGGCGTGAATCACCAGAGCCATTAGTTTTACGAACCGAAACGACGTCGCAACCGGTATTTGGTGTGACTTCGCTACGCTATACGTCCACCGCATTTTTCCAGACACGCTTGTTACCGATATACTCGTGAGGTACAAAAGATTCGCGAAGTGCAACGGCAAACTGTATGACCCGGCGGTGGGCTACCCTTTCTATCTCTCATTGCGTCATTTATCAGATCGATGATATTGGCTCCGTGTATATGAACGCCACCTATCGTCACAGAACCATTTTCACTCCAAGTGATCTTTCCGACTACTCGCAATTGACGCACGAGTTTGGCAGCTTTTTGTCTAAATTTTGAAGGAACGCTCTCGACAATGTTAGCATCGACTCTATCTTCTATCTCTTTTTGATTATCTTCCTCCTCTTCTTCTTCTTCCTCTTGTTCTTCGTCATCTTTCAGACGAATATTTTCAACAGCACCAGCTTTTTTCATTTTACAGCTGTTAGCATCATCTTTAAAGTCAAGGTAACGCTGCAGGACAGCGCGATACCGCGCCCATTTTTTCTCGCTCATTCTTGTACGTCGACGAATTTAATATTTCGTTTATCTCCGCATCCAATCTACTCCTTACAGTGCCAGGAGTTTGCACAGTCTTTAACGCCTTACCACCGCTCACGAAAACTCCCTGTAGACGTTCCACACTCTCTTGAGACAGGAGAACCATCTGTTTTTTTCCTCCTCCTCCTCACTTACTCAAGATGTTGACTAAAATCTTACCAACGATAGGCGCCAATAGAGCGGTTAAAATCCACCTCGCTGCACGATAATCTTTTTCATTTTACACAAACTTACGCGAGGTTCGGCCAACTTTCACAGAATGTTTGCGTGTTTGCGCAGTAGAGATGTGTCCTTTGTCCTGCGGTACGTTACTGATCAAAATGTTCAAGGCGCACTCGCAAATATGGAGAACCAATTTCGAGCTGGCTTTTTGCAAGACCGCCTTTCGTTGTTTGCTGTTGAGATGGTACAGAGCGTTCAATATGATTGCATCCTTGTGAGCGGAAGGATATCCTCTCGGAGCCATTACAGAGAGACGACTGGCAGGAGATTGGCAGTGTCGCTACCTTTAATCTTTTTATTCCGCGGCACGTAGACGTAATGCAGCTCGTCGTCGGGAAAAATACAAGTGCGATATCTAAAATTCTTTGGTATGTCTTGTTTCAAGTTGAGCAAAAGGTAACCGTAGGTTTTCGATGTTGCTTCCCAGTAAGCTTCTTTCAAAGGATCCTCTGGACACACTTAGCACGAGAGATGTCGTATCTGAGAGCGATCGCGCAAATTTCTTAAGACAATGATGAAATGAGCGTTCAAAGATATGTCGCGCTGTCCTTTTCCTTGATGAAAAACGTTTTGCGCGATGACAACGACAGACAGAGAATGATGATGCGATGCTTTGGAGAAGATATAGACGACGGTGCCTCCTGACGATGACTCGCGCATCAAATCATTGATGATAACGAGTTTCGGTCTCGAATCGCCGGCGTAGTCGCTGCTATGTGGTAAACCTTCGCGAAATTCAACGTTCTGACCCAGATCTCTGTATTCCGGCTGCCACTCGGAGTAGTACACGATGACGCGTTTGATTTTCGTGTCGCACATGCGGTTTAAATCCTTTAAAAATTTTTTTACAAACACCGCTTTACCACACGCCGTGGGACCGCATAGCAACGAAGTAAACGGATGTTTCAATCGTTCATCCATCTCTTCTACTGGTGTCTACTACCACCTCTTTCGAGGAGCTCGCGACCGTGGTGGGGCACCCGCGGGCGGCTGCCCACGGTTTCGTGAGCCTCGTGAAGGGGGCTCGCGAACGCCAATGAGCTTGTACGCGCCGTTGCGCGTGACGAACTCGTTGCAGCCGTCGCGGCCAATCAGGCTATTGACGGCGCTGCGATCGACTAATGAGCTTTTCCATCGATCGCAACCGACGCGGCCAATCAGATTATTAATGGCGCTGCGATCGGTCAATGAGCTTCTTCGTCGATTGCAGCACTGCGGTCGATCGGCACTGCTCGTGTCATCTAGTGTCTCTGAATTACGTCAGTCATCGTTGGTGCGGTCTTGAAACCGTATGGGTAACTCCTGTCTAATGTCACGAATCTTCGCTTGCCGTACACAGGTTTACACGTCTTTGTTTCGTTTTGTATAACCACGTCGTGAAATAGTGTCCTACGTATAGCAAGATTCGACAGAATTACCTCGCTATTTGGCGAAACGATCAATTCACGAATCGTGTTAATTTGGGACCTCCGGACAAAAACGATGAGATGATGTCCCTAATCCTTTATCAGCCAGCTCATCCGTGAGACTGCCTAACGTTGTACCGGTCGGTAAATCGCACTCGCTCTCGTCTTTGCTAACGTAAAACACTGAATCCGTATCATAGTAGAGTGCACGCGGCCCCAAAGCATGGAGATACTCAAAGAGCTTCAGTCTGGCCTGGCCCGTTGTGAAGGCAGCAATGACGACGTTGGTGGGCGACAATGACAAAGCTTCGTCTTTGTAGCACCAATTGACGTACAGGTTCTCATCGTATACCGGTAATATCCCGCACACATCAATCTCTGCACTGGTAAGCAATTGTGTCAGTCTCTCTGCTGTTGTCACCACCTCTGTCTTTGTCATATTTTCACGTTGTCCAAACTTTCCCCACAGGGAACTTAAACATAATTTCGCTACAGATCTTAACCCGGCGTTAAAACATATTGCTTCTTTATCTAAAATTATCCCTTCGCTCGTTTCCAGCTCTTTGGCGTATAGTACCTTTTCTTCGATGGTTACACACTCGGCTGGGTATCCTGAAACTATCGTCTTCTGTGTAAAAAACTCGTTTATATACTCTGCAAAAATCCCGCCTTTCTGTGAATCTTGATCATATTGCGTCATTTTGTACTAAATCTCGTAAATCTGAATAATGACGTAACCCAAATTTACGGCTGCTTTGATTTCTTCAGAAATCCAAGTACCATTTAAAATGCGCTCGTTCTGATCTTCATAAGGACAATCGTCTTGAATCGTTTCTTCGCAGCAGGTGCGACACAACGGAAAAATGAGCTTACCGTGCATTCTTACTGGTAATAACGGATGGTATAAATTTTGCGGTTGTAACACGTCACATGCTATCAAGCCGTTTACCTGAGAGATGTCGTTATCTGCACCCACGATTTGTCTGCAGTCTTCAGGCCCAACGTATATCTTGGGATGTCCAATTGGATATTTTCCGCGCTTACAGATGAAGGGGTGTAGCAAACAGACGTCAACATACTTGATCTTTTCTCCATTTTTGCAGTCAAATATTTTGACTGTATTACCTGTTCTATCGCCGAAAAATGCGTCTCGTGGATCTAAGGGTTTTCGTTTAATATAACGCGTATTTTCTACGAAGTCACCGAGCCTACACAGAGAAAATTTTCTTACTTTAATAGTACAGACTACGGCTATGCGATAGTAGCAGAACACTTTTGTTTCTAAAATCGTAACAACTGGTGCTATTCTGGTATGTTACGCTTTATGCGAAAACAGTTCGAAGCTAGATGGCAATATCGTAGCGATTACTCGGAGTTTAGCATGAATAGAATAGAAAAAAGGTGTGTTACTTATCTATACGAAGTTGGTGCAACTGATGACCAAAAACTGTCGCCGGAACACGTTACATTTATTAAATTAATAAATTAATATAGTTTTTGCAATATAAAGTATTGAAATAAACTTGGATTCACAGTCAATTTTATGAATAAGGTAAGTTTCAGTATTTTTTTTTATGATTCTTATGGCAAAAATATGTATATTAGAATAATGTATTTTATTGATTGTATTCTAACCTATTTATGTATTTTTTTTTAATAGAAAAGTAATTGCAATGATTTTATTACTGTAAATATATGTTTCCTATTAATAATATTTTATTTCTTTACTTTTAATAGGGTTATAAGAAATTATTGTACATTTGATGGTATTAAGATGAATAAGTCTGATTCTGCAAGCGGTGTTTTATTATCATTAGTTGAAGAGAATGGGGTTGCTGTGTTGTGTGATGGTTTGACTATAGAATAAATTATTTATTGAAGTTAAACGTAGTTAAAATTTATTTTATTTATATGATATGCAATAATAAAGTGTATGACGAATGTGAATCTGTTATAGAAAAAATTATAAGAAAAAATTTAGTTTTCTATACAGGAAATGGAAATAGCAGTCTTGAAGAGAATATAGTATTCTTGGATTTGACAAATTCGAGTGCCAATTTGACTGATACGTCACTAACTAATAACCATGATGAAAGAAATTGCAGCCTTATAGATTCTTCAAATTTTTTAACGTCACCAACAACTTCTGAGAGAAAGGAAAATCAGTTGCTTCATTTAGATTCCAATTTAGAAGGTATACATACATATTAATGTTTTAGTTCTTGTTTTTTTATCCATAATTTTGTAACTAATATAATAATATTTTTTAGGTGACTCAGCTAAATTGTCAAATTATGTGTATCAAATTTTAAATAAATCTGATCAATAAAACAAAAAGCATTTATTAGAAACCAAAAAGCAAACTTATTTTTGCAAAAGTAAAGTTGCTAAATTAGTAGTAAATGATGAATTTTATCCAACTAACAGTTACCAGTGAGTAATAATTATAAAAAAACTTTTTAAATAAATGTTGAAAGTTTATTTGTCAGTAAAGATAATTTTATAACTATGCTTATTTTTATATCAAAATACTTCTTTTAATTATAATGACAAATATAATTAGAACTTAATTTTATAAAATTTAGATAAAATCATTTTTTAGCATAATTTTTGTGAAATAAAACATAAATAAATAATATTTAAATTCGATTTAGATTTTGTTTAAAATGATTTTATGATTTGTATTTTCACAGTATATCATCAGACAGATTTCTGTAGTTAGCTGATCTAATTGCAAAGCTGTTTCCACCGTTTATTCCAGTGAGTTTTTACACAAAAAGTGACCAAAACAAAAATGCAGGCGGTGCCTTTCACATGTCACGGTGTTCCTGAAACGAGGCTGAATGCAAAAAAATAGCACATCAAAATAAATTGTTGCATGTGTTTAAGTATCACCCAAATAACAGGTAAAAAAATTTTTAGCCCGATCCCCCCCCCCCACCTTTTTCAAATAAAATGGTTTTGAAGGTCGAGAAGACAATTTTTATAAATCATTTATTTAATATCGTAGATATCATTATTTTTTTTATTTAACAACTTATAATATACATAAAAATACAATATATAACAGATTGATAACAAAAAGACAGAAAGTTTATGTACATTAAGCTACTAATTCATATAACAAACTTAAACATGTCTAGCATTATACTCTTGAACCGCGCGTAAAAGTTTTTGCGTATAATCTGGATGCTCTTTGGAAACTTTGTAATTCGTCCAAATCGTTTTGAAGTCCGCATGTAATGATTCCACGGCTTGTTCACTGTAAAATCCTTGACCTTTTTTAACTCGATCACAAAATTCTGGAACATGGAACCATACGATATGAACTTTAGGTGTAATTGGAATGTTTAGTGCAGTGTAACTCTTTTGAAAATTAGAAATCGCCTTTTTATAATTTT
>JAWWEM010046855.1:0-12488 GCA_035582935.1 Ormyrus thymus
TATAAACTATTATTAATTTAAATTTCTATTTTAGAGGTCATTTAAAACCATGGCAACGATGGGTATAGAACCCCCTTGATGTTGTAAAATTAAGAATATGAAGGGGATTGATTGCACCGCTTAAAATATGGAAGATTAATATTCATGTATGGAATTTTAAAAATTATTAAGAGTTAACAAGATGTCAAAACTTCAGAATATTAATTAAAGTTGATATTTATTAAAAATATGTAAAACGCATGATATGAAGTGAACACATGAATTAAATCACAAATTTAGTACCAAGTTTCTGAAGATTAACTGAGTTAAACACAAACTATGAAGATATATCATAATAGATTTTAAAAGTTTAAAAACATAACAGTGTAGATCTTAATTACAATTTAAAATAATGAAAAATAGTAAAGTACGGGTTTACTTAATAAAAAACATCAAATTAGAATAACAAAAATAGGGCGGCTAAAATTAAGAAAAATTTCTTTATCCAAAAAGTTTTTAAATCATTAACTTTTCTTTGTTAGAATTCTAAAAAGCAGACTAAACTAAGTTTTTCCCTTGAAATTTTGGTTTTTACAAAAGTTTTCTTGTAGAAGGAATTCGACAAAAGAGCACTTTGAACAAAAGAACTAAGAGAATAAAGAAAATTTGTTTAAGGAAGCAAATAAAATTAATATTCTTAATATAAAAAAAGATACTTGTGCGTCATACAAAAGGAGAGTTTAAATCACGACACAGCACTGTTTTCTTGTGATATAATTCATACAAACTTTGAAAATTAGATAAACCAGAAAGACGACGGATTAAGCCCAATTCATAATTCGCATGTAACTTTTGACTGCTAAGTAAGGGTGAAGTACTTGTTTAATTCCTGTCATGTATATTCATAGAATCTCTAAATTTATTCATAGAATACATTAGGCGTACTATACTATTCCCACAACTTAGCATAAAATTAACGGGCACTATACAAAAAGCACTTTTCTAAAAAGTGCACTCTCACAAACCCAAACCGCAAACATTCGATTCCACGTCGATTCCATCGCCGAGTAATTCCCTTAACAAACCAAAGAAACCCAATCCTCGCCATTTACCCGCATAAAAAAGTCATTCGACCCGCAGCCGAAAAAATTCCAGCGCTCCGCGGCTGAAAATCCTCGTCCGATGATTTTCCAGCGTTCGAGATTAACAGTTTTAAGCGGAATATTAATCGCGCGGGAGCGCATGCAGCCGAGGGAGGGAGAAAATGGTAGCGAGCGAGATAGAGAGAGAGAGAGAGAGACGGTCGGGGCGTTGCAACCCACTCATCGACCCGGAGGCGCTCTCGGCCCCCTCGAGCCTTTGCGTAGGTGTCGCTTGCACGTAGCTCGCCGACTCTCGGCTGCACAGGCCGTCGCCTAGGCCGCGCGCAGCCACCCCCAAAGACAGAGGCTCTTAATTATTGGCCTAGGCGCGCGCGGCGGCCTGCGCACACCTTTTTCATCGGGCCCGGAGCACGTGCACAAAGGCGGGGCCGCCGCCGCCGCGGCGTTTGTCCTCGGGCGCGGAGGATCGCACCTGAATTTGCTTTACGGCTGAGCTTTAAACGCGACCGCCGAGCGGAATTCGAAGCTTTCGCCAACTGTTCGGGGATTTGATACGGCTGCTTAGCTTGGAAGGGTAGCCCGGGAGATTGTTCTTACGGCTGTTTGCTACGTTCGTTTTGAGTTTACAAGGTAGAAATAGGTCATTTTGTGAATTTCGGGTTGAGGCATTAATCAAGCAGGTTTTATTGCCAGTCGTCAATTTCGATAATGCTTATTTGGCTAATTTACTTCGATTAAAGCCTTTTTATCGTAACTCAATGTTATAGAACATCGATAAATTTCAGGTGCAGATATGAATAACTTTCAAATAACGATCAAATTATATCATCATTAAAATTTGAGAGTGGAAATCTGCAATTTAATGACAACGTTTTCGAAAGAGAAAGTTGTACTCTACTTCCATATAGGAGTGAAATTTATTTATTGTTTTACCACTGTAGGAATAACATTATCTCTATAAATAAAATTTTTAATAATCAAATAAACTGTTTTTCATGAGTGCCCATATAGCTGTTTAATCAACTTCTGTCTGTGAAAAATGAAAATTGTCATTTTTATAGTTTAAAATTTCCGTCTTAACTTATCTTAACTTATATACGCCATTCGCGTGAAGTATTAAAAATAGCATTAAAAAAATGTTAGCAGTGACAAATACAATACAATTTTGACTTTTGTATACAAGTTTCTTTGAAATTACAAAATTTTCGTTCGGACGCTTTTCCGCGGAAGAATATCATAAGGTGTTATGAATTTAGTATAACGCGCTTTAGTCGGGGATAAAAATAGAATTACTTTAAATGAGAAAATAGATAACAGCGGGAAAAAGTAAAGTAGTGAGAAAACGTACTTTACGAGAAAGAGTTTCAAAAGAGGAAACTAGAAAACTTGCGCGCAAAGTATAAAAGTCCAGGTAAAAATAAAAATCAAATAAAGCGAAATGTATATATTGTAGCAGCGTGCAAGGCTTTTAAGATGAATTTCATCAAAGGTATTAAAAACTTGACGAAGCGGTAATCTTGACATTACCATCAAATTTTTCTTATAAATCTGCCTTCAGAGAGAGTTGTAGAAATATTTTAATTTGTCTTTAAAAAAAAAATAATTTTTCAAAACTTACAGGACAGCATAGATATAATGAAGTACTAAACACTGGAGCTTACCTGTAACATAAAAATGAAAAAATGCCTTAAATAAAATTTGTTTTACAGTAAGCTCATTAAGTCTTAAAAATACGTTTAAAAATATGTGCTAAAGTATCCTGATTAAAAAAATAATCATTGCTACAATTTTATAAAAATTATATTACCCCGAGACAATATTAATACAATTAATTATTAATTAATGTTTTTCTTTCGTGGGACTTTTTTCTGATGGTATACAAGAATATTTTTGACTTTTTTTCACGTCGTAACTTATAAATTAGTAACACTGGAATAAAAAACGCAATTTTCGTCTCGCAGGTACAACAGAAAATATGACATTAACAGCAAAGCAAACCTTCGAATTCCCAGCTTGCCGACGCAATCCGAAACTCGGCGAAATTAATCGCCGAAAATTGTCACGCGCGAAAACACTTAAGAAAGAGGCGCAAAGCAGAAGCAGCAGACCACCAAGGGACGCGCGTACGACGCTCGTGAATATTTATAACGGGACCTCGCGAGGCGGAGCGGCGCGACGCACACTTTGCTCCCCCTCCTCGCTTGGCCATTAAAGCGAAATTAAATGAGCCGCCTCCTTCTTCGCTCCTCTAATTCAACGCGGCTCGCGCAAAGAGCGCAAAAGAGCAAAGGTTTGGCACCGCGAGACGAAATCTCGGAACGGGGAGAAGAGAGAGCCCGCGGCGAAAAAGAGCGCACGCACAGAGAGCTGAAACGTAATCTCTCCGAGGCGAGCGCGCGGCGACGGCAAGCCGACAAGAGCGGAGAAATGGAATAAGAGAAGAAGTAAGATCGCCGCGGGATCACAAGACGAGCTTTTACCCCGTTGTGTATAACGTACACCACCGGAGGTCGCATTCTCCCGGAGAGAGCATCTCGGCTGCATTTATATTTCCCGTGCACCTCCTCCGAGCCACCCACTCCAGTTTCCCTTCGCTCGTCTACCGCGGAAGCGCACGGAGAGCCAGCAGTCCCGCCGAACCCTCGCCGCCTGCTATATGCTTGCGGGCCGAATCGCTTATCGGCGCGGGGCGGGGAAAAAAAAATTTACTCCCCGCCGACGCGAGGACGCGATAAATAAATAATTCAGCCCGCGCGGCCTCCGCTCCGAGAGCGAGACGAAGCCAGGACCTTCCGCCGTTATTTCTTCTGGTGCGTAGGTACGATGTGCTGAGGGCGCCGCTTCTCTCACCCCGAGCTGTTGGTCGTCGTGCGATGCGAGTCTAATTAGGCCTCTCGTGCAAATTAATTTCATTTTTTGTAACTGGGCGCCGTGCGTTTAGGGCAGGGAAGAGATTTACGACGCGAGACGTCGGATGCTGCTTCTGGATTAGATTCACTTAGGGAGTGATAAATTTTTGCGAGAACGTGAGAATGGTTATAGTGAAAAATTAATGGATATCTGGGTTTTGTCGTATTATCGAAATTTATTTCTAAATTAGATATTTCGACATTAGAAGGTTGGCAGGTTTTCATGGAAAATTAAGTTTTTCAAAATTATTCCACGCAAATCAATAAGAGAAGAAGACATAAAATAAGATTCTGTTTTCCGCAGATTCCAAAGGTACTCCACTTCCTCTTTTTCCTCTTTACCTGCAGATCCGACCTTCTTTTTCAGGCGAGAAAATATCATTGCCACGTTCTTAAAGCGAGAACAGGAAATTCCTATTACGGCGGAAAAACCTCCGCGCACTTTAGTTTTAGACCCTGAAAAAGTTAATATTCGCAAAGGCTTTCTTAATCACGCCTACGCAATCCCTTAATTACAAATTTTCAGAGTCACCTTTATAAGAATAAAATGAAATCCCATTGCGGCTAATGAGATTTTAAAAATGAATTTGTTTCCACCCAATAATGTGCGCGGGTCTCATTGATGTACAGCTGAAATTCTATACCCAAAAATTTCCATAAATATCAATTTAAAATTGACACGATTTTATTTCAAGCCCCGAGATTGCTTCTCTCCGCGCGGCGGAATATTACAAGTTATATTAATGAAAGACGTGTAAGGAAAAGAATATTGAACGTTGATTCAATGCGAAAGACGCACAAAGCGTTTCCTTGAATCAAAGTCCAAAAATCTATATATACCCCGGCATAGTACGGCAATTCATTGAGCGTCTGAGCCGTGACAAATATCCTCGGCAATACACAACTCACGTCTCCGCCATACATCCTACTTAGCTCGTTGACGACCGAAAATAGACTCGCTCTTTTTTTTCTCCGCCTACCCCGAAATTGTTAGGACAACAAGAGACTTCAAGAGAGAAATAATAAATTCGCCGATCGATAAATGCTTGGTTTATCGCACTCCTACTTTGGCGTGTATCCGACTTGCTTGCCCAGCTTGATTTCTAGCTGATGCTAGCAAGAATCCCATTCTCAGGATCCTCCCTCCTCCGTGTACGCACACGAGAATTTCGGAGAAGGGGAGAGAGAGAGAGAGAGCATGACGCATAAGGAGGGAGAGGAAAACGAAGGGTTAAGGGAGAAAATGCCTTTCCCGAGAAAACGCGGGAGCGAGAAAATTTATCGAGTGTAAAAGAGCAAGAAGCCTTTCGCCGCCTTAGCTTTGGCTCTAAGCTAAGCCGCGGCGTCGGCGGCGGCGGCGGCGGCGGCGGCGGAGGGAGGGGAAAGTCAGCCTGGCCGCCAACGCCGAGGTGGAGCTCGATTGACCTACGACGGCGGCGGTTGGCTTTTTTCCACCCCTACCGCCGCCGCCGCCGCCGTCGGCTCAGCTACTGTCACTCGGCCCGAGAACACTCGAGCGGCTCGTGTATACGTGACGTCATCGCATAGTCGCGGGTCGACTCGAGCAACTCGTGCTCCGGCACACAAGCATCCCCGAGCTCCTGACACAACGACGCCTGAGCCAATCTCGCAGCTAGTCCTCCTTTCTTCTCTCTCTCCGGCTGTCGGGCGCTTCCGCGTCTCTCTCTCTCTCTCTCTCTCTCTTTCTCCCGCGCGATCTCGTTAGGTCAAGATCTCATGCGGATCTGAGAAACTTGAAAAATGGAGTTTTAACGAGTGCCGCTTGTTTTCAATTCAGCCCCGCTCGGGGGGAGGCGGAGTTGCTCGGAGCTCCGGCGCCATTTAATTTTAGCCTGAAATTACATTCCCGCAGCGAAAGATGAATAATAGAACGTTTCGCGCGCTGACGTCATAGTGCTAACTAAAAAAAAAAAGAGAAAAGAAACCAGGAAAAAAAAAAAAAACAAAAAACGACGGCGCCTCCTCACCGGGACAAAAAAGAAGAAGGGCCGCGCGACGCCGCGAGTCACGGCGCGCCGAAAGCAGCTCTCTCCGGCCTTCGATCGGCGAAAGTTCGCCGGATGATCTTCGCTCCCTCTCGGCGCGGCAGCTCCTCCGATGCCAAAGTTATTACCGGTCGTGTACAGGCGGAACCTCGTAGGAAGCATCCTCGGGGAAACCCGAGGCCGCCCGATCGATCGAGACTCCGCGGAGGCGACCCGGAATATCAATCAGTCCGCGTGTGCGTAGACGCCGCAGATCCCGCGAATAATAAAAGCCGCGCGGGGAGGTGTTTCGTAGACGCGCCGGGCTCCGCTTTGCTTTTGAGTAAAAGTCCTGTCGCGCAGAAAGCTCGGGCGAGCTCTTGGGGGTGGCGTTTTCGTCGGACGTATTCGAGGGTCTATTGATAGTTAAATTCTTTTTGGATACAAGGGATCTTGAAACTTATTAAGCGGTCGGGAGATTTTTTTTTTTTTATCAAAAGTTAACGGTGCTGATATTTTCTCAGTTTTTGCAAAAGCTATTATATTTCTTACAGTCAGTGTGGTAGCTGGTAGGAACATGTATACCAACTTGATAATGACCGATATTCTAAGTTTACCTGTTATACCGATCAGTAAACTACTTATCGGTTCCGAATTGAGGTGGTCTAATATTCTATAAAAATAAACATCTAATCAATGGCACTTCTCCACAAATAGGCTGCCAATTTAAGAATCTGGCATAATTCGTACCATAAAATCGGAAGAAAAGATATATACACGTGCACACATTATTGAATTCGAATGATCATAAATCAGTTTCAGAATTTACTTTCGAAACAAAAGCATGGATAGACCAATTTCTTGCTAAATTCTCCGCAATGCACTTTGATTCTATATTGCAGCACCGGGAAGTCAGAATACAATTTCCTAGGATATCAAGCAAACTTAATCACAAGTTGTTCTTGATCAAACTTCTATAAGACAATTAAAGAGTTCAAGAACAATCCATAAAATCAATTCTGTAAGGATTCAATTATTATTTAAAAAATTCGTAAATGAATTACAATTATATTTAAAGAAAAGAAAATTAATTATTAAATCGAAAAAGCTAAAAATCTAATTGCACCGCTAATAGTCTTCTTATGAAACAATTTTTTTTATTTGTGAAAGGATTTCGTTGATTCGCTACCGAGTTTTCTCGTCTGAAAATTTTCTTAGCTGCTTTAATTAAAAATACTTCATGTTGTATATTTTGCAATACTTCTTCTTCCAAGATTTTTCTTTCGAACTTTGTTGCAATCGAAGAAAATTACTTTCCACCGATCTAATCAAGAAAGTCATTAAAACATTTACTGATGAAGTGTATAAAGTTATTCTAAAGTTTGTCGATCAATGAGAAAATTAAAAAAAAGCATGCAATTAAAGTGCGATTCAAAATCCTATTAAGGGTACGGAAATTTTCACTCGCCAAATCTGCACTTATTAAAAGAAAAATTATAGTTTGAATTGGGAGGACTGAAATTTATTTAAAAAAAAAATTTCAACAGAAACGAAAGTAACTTATAAAATTAAACGCTCTTTTCATAATCTAATAAAAAGACAAATAAAATGCCTCTATTCTTATAGATAACACAGTCAACTTTCCTGTAAAAAAACTGAAAAAAGTATCTTACAACTTTGCGACTATATACAACAAAAATACTTCGATGATGCAACCCTAAACAGCGACGCTCCATTTTTCTCAAAACCAACTAAAAAAAAAAAAAAAAAAAAAAATCCAGTCAGCGAATAAAACTCGCCCCCGCGATCCGCGCGACGCGCTTCGGTCGAGGCAAAAAAAAAAAAAAAAAAAACACGAACGAGCTTATACTTACAAAGCGAGCGTATATCGATGGGGGCGCATTTCATCAAAGAACGCAAGCACAGCAGCCGCCGGCGTGGGCGTCCCACCGCCGGCAGTCCCGATTCCGAGCGACGCGGCCAAAACGAAGGCCGACAAAGGCAGAAGGAGCTCCCGGCGTCGGGCCGCTCGATTATACACGGGGCGACCCGGTCGCATTGTCTTCGGAGCGAAATGACAGATATCGGCGTGTAATTACAAGTCGGGTGTCGCGCGGACGCCGCGGAGTTTAAACGAGCGCCGGGTGAACCCGAGGCGCTCGCCGGCACCCGCGATTATTCTCATCTTCGAATTACGACGCCGCGGCCGCGGCGCGCAAAGTGTCGTTGCGTTAAACGTCTGGCGCGAATTTCGGTTTGGTTTGGGTATCGATGGATGCGATTTTTGGACATTCGTATAGGGGAGAAGTCGTACAGGAGGCTTCGTTGATTCTTTTATGAAAAGCAGCTCGATGTTAATTGTACAAATAATTTCAAAAGGATAAATCGGATTAAACTGGTGATTCCAATTAATTTTGTTACTTCTGTTTCGATTAAAATAAATTTACAATATTTTGCATTTGGTTTTCATTGTTCAAATTATGTATATTGTTAATTTTGACTTTCGCGCAATGCGTAAGCTTGGAATCCGTGTGCGTCTGGATTTTATTAAAGATATACCTTACTGATGTTTTATCAAATAAAAATTAAATCGAATTGTATTGGCTTTCAAGTTCATATATTATAATTGTGCTTTATCCTTGGAGTGACCAATTTACGGTGTACAAATATTATAAATATTAATACTTTTTGTAAAAGTACAATAATATATATTCCGGATTACTTTTCAAATGATGATTCCGACAGCAGCCTTTAAATTCTTCGAAAAATAAATGAAGACGCTATAAGAATGGCTGTCAAAATAATATACTTTTGACGACGTTTCGGACTAACAGTCCCCAATCAGGAAAGTCCTTATTCAGAAGAAATTAAAAAACTAACCTGTAGTATAGATAGTAAATTAACTAGTAAGTTCATTGACTAACTAGACAAAACGTTTTCAAAGTAAAAATAATAATTAAAGTAACTGCAACGAATGAATGAGACGAACTAGTTTTTCAATTTTTTCTGGAGAGTGTCTTCTACAAGTCTGAATCGCAACACCATTAGCGTTTTTATTTATTATTCGAAACGAAACGAAATCCTACTGTATTCAATATTAAAAAATGTTATTAGTATTTTCGTAGAGCCATTTTAATACAAGCATGTTTTTCGTTTTTCAGGAACACCATATTCTATTATAATAAATATATCTTTGAAAATAAGGTAATTCAAAAAAGCTGCGGACGTCAATTATTTCTATAAAAAGAAATCCTCGTTATAACATCACTGAAACTTCGGCAAAAGTTTTCAAGCAAAAAATAATTGAAGTAATTGCCGTGAATACGTGCTGTTTGATCAAGTGATAACATAAAAAAATAGTTTATTTTTGGAAGCAGCGACAACTAACTCAAAATAACTAATGAACAAAACTATTTATTTCGAACGATTACGCCCAAACGTCGGCGATGGATAATTATTGTCTATTTAAAGACGCGTCAATATTTCCCCGATAAAATAGAAATCGCCCCCGCGGTATTTAGTGAATGATTAATGAGCATTCGCAATCGACTGCGCCGAAATATATAACAAACGTCAAATTTATTTCCAAATAAATTCCCCGGCAATATCCGCCGATGATTCACCGGCGCGCGCGATTCCCATCAAAAGCGAAATTGGCCGCCCTGCACCGCGGAAAGGAAAGGCCTCCTTGAAATCTACATATCTATCAGGCCTGGCATCAATACCCCGCCACGGGCATTCAGAGGCGTTACAAAAAGCCCATTCGCCGGAAACTCCCGATGGCTGTCCATTTAAAGTAAAAGCCGCACTTCCGCGGCGATTGGCCCTTTGTCGGCCGGCGCTCGTGCAATCTATCTCTCTCTCTCTCTCTCTCTCTCTCTCTCTCTCTCTCTCTGGAAATAGCGGTGCGCGCAGCGTTAGCCTCGCGCCAGCCGCCTCGATAATTAGCGGCTCGCGTGCGTTCAGACGTTCAACAAGTTTATATCGATTCGGCCGCCCGATCGAGATATCCCCCCGCGCCGGGCGCGAAACTTTCGAGCGAGAGATTTTCCCGGTGCGCGGCGGCGGCGGCTCTTGGAAGGGAAGGGAAGTGGCTCGGTGACGTCAGAGCTGCCGCCTCGACTTTCGCAGGCGGGAAATATTCCAAATTAGTTTGCCCGCTTTCCACTCGCCGAGTTTTCGGCGGCTGCGGCGAGCGAGCGACGAGAACGAGCTTCCTCCGCCGCGACGCGAAGCGTTTCGGCGCGCGACGATTTTCGCGGCTCCTGTCGCTCGCGTCGTTTCTCAGCCGACGATCCGCGCCACCGCGGGGAGTATAATTTCGAGTCGCGAGCCTAATCGGAAAGTTTGCTTTTTTGCAGGAGCGCGGAGGCTTGACGAGGGAGGGAAATTTTAACACTTTGTCACCGAACGAGAATAGCCTCTGCGACGCTGCTAATATATGCCGAGGCTTAATTTGCATGAATGAATAATGCTGAAATTGCATCGTTAGCTTTAGCACGGAAAAGCGCATAGTGAATGGTTTGATTTAAATTTAACACTCTTTGGAGCTGCGGTCCGACCTTTTCTGTAAGAAATTAGGATGGCAATTATTTTACATAAAATATGAAAATGTAAGCTTTTTCCCCTATCCTAACTAACCGATACTTGGACGCGTATTGTATTCAAATTCAAATAATTAGTTTTCACTTTGCGTCAATTTGTCAACTAAAAATTATTACGAGGAACGAAGTACAATTATTTATATAAAACATCAAGCCTCAAAGCACTTTTGCAGCGTGGGAATTCAGTTTGTTTACACCTTCCAAATAAAATCACTCGTCAAACTTTTCAATTTTCTACAACAAGGCTTGTTTACTTTGTTTGCTTTTTGAGATTTATTTTTATCTGCTGATTTTATCAAAGGCGTTTAATAAATTTTTATACATTCTACAGATTTAATAAAACTTTGAATATGCATACTGATTTTATTGGATTTTCACATTTGATTGATATAAAACCTGTATATTCAGACTCGGCATTCTTCGGTATCACTTAATAAATAAAACTAAATTTTAATCGATAACTTTATTATGTAGAACAATATCGAACATCTTTAAATCATCAATAAAAAGTTAAAATGCTTTGCGTATTATCGATTTATCTTAATGAATACGATAAAATTTTACTGTAACATAAAAATTTTCTAAACTTATACGATATAAATTTTATTATCTACGTAAACGTAATCATATTACAAATAATAAATATTGATTTCAAATAATTTTTACGAATCAATCGCCAAAGAGATTTAATTTAAAAAGTAGCTCAAGTAGTTAGTATCAATTTTAGTCAGACGATCAAAAGTTCATTTTTTTTCAAATAATATAATCATTTGCAATATTTTAAAATTAAAACTATTTCCAAACTCAATAAACAATTTCTCTTTTAAAAAATGTTATCAATGCAATTAAATTAGCATTGCTATCACGTATAAAGCGTAATTTATTTAATCTCCCCCATCTAAAATAAATCCTTGGCGGTTTAAATAGAAAAGCGTGAATCAAAATTTTAATTATAAACTCTATTCTTAAACATATCGAGCCTACTCCCGGCACCCCCCAATTTACTTCTAGCCGACTGAATAAACTCTCCTCCAAATAACCGCCGCCGCTTCTAATCGGCCAAAGAAGTTTCGACGCGCGGCGCAGCGGCATGTTCGCAGCTACCGCGAGAGACAGTCGGGAACTGCCAGCGGCGCGCGTAGAACGCGCTCGTCTGGCTCCGGCCGAGCAACGAGAGCACACAGACGAAAGCGCCAACCTAATTAATGACGGCGTACGAGCCGAACTTGAACGAGCCGGGTCCTCGAGCCTCTCCCTGGGCACGTTGCCTTCGCTCGTACCCGAGGCTCGGGGAAGGGCAGGGCGGGAGCGTTAAATTTGTACCCTCGCCTCGCCGACGCACGCACACGCCCAGTTATATACGACGACACCGCGAGGAAAATATCGAGCGAACAATTAGAGAGCCGACGAGGGAAGGGAGACCGAGCCGGGATAGTCTACCGTCGCCGGCGACGAATCAACTTTGATGCTCGAGTTCGCTATCAAAAGCAAAACGCCGCGGCTCTATCCACTCGTTAGCTCGCGAGCGAGCGGCTGCGCCGAGGCGGCTGCATATTCACTTAGCCTAGCCCTATACGTACGCCGACGCCGTCACGTTTTACGTCAGCGTTCGCGTCGCCCACCAGCCGTGCCTCGGTGCCTGTTTCGCGCGAGGCTGGTCGGGATGATAAAGGAGCGAGGAATTTCGAAGGGCGAACTCGCCGGGAGCCCGACGGCTGCGGAAGCCCTGGCCGCGTGTAAGTATTCTCTCGCGCGCACTTACAGCCGCGCGCCGCGCTGTATAATTGAATGATTGCGGGTAGGAAAAGTTTCCGGGGAGACGGTTTTTTCTTTTTTTTTTTTAATGCGACTCGGCGGCGGGGGCGCTTCTATAGCTCGGGAGATTCTTGTTGATTTCTCGCTCGTTAC
>JAWWEM010046886.1:0-12486 GCA_035582935.1 Ormyrus thymus
TTTTAGGATTTTTACAGTCTGTGATCAAATTAAAATGTACTATTGTAATTTTTTCTAGAAAATTTTTCTCCGTGCAGTAAATCCGCAGCCCGTTGCAGTTTTCCCGCGCGATCGCCTCGTTATACCTGCGCGCGTTTTCGAAACCAGTTCCCCCCCCCTCGGATGCCCTCCTCCGAGGACACCCAAGCCTGAATATAAATCAGAAATTAATCCCCGATTCCTCGCAATAAAGCTCCGCGCGCATCTGGCTCGCCGACATAATCGCCGTCTAATCGAGCCAGGCGTCCGAAAGGAGCGGCGCGCAATTATAGGCAAAAAGGGGAACGTCTCAATCGGCGCTCGACGTCACTCGGGGCGACCCTCTCCTCTCCCGTGACACATCTCCCCCGATCGCGGAGCGAGGCAGCTGCGCGAGTCGAAAAATGCCCGCCGCGAGAGCCGGGAGCGAGCCGCGAGAGAGCGATACGGGATCTTAGTGTGTCAGTGTGCCTATATGCTAATCGGCCGGCGGCCGCGCACGTCCGTCCTCGGACGGGCTCGGAAGCGACGAGGCTCCTCTCGCGACTCTCTCGAAAATAGACGCCGTGTGTGGGAACGCGGCGGCGCCCGCCGAAAAATTTAGGTCTCTCGCCGCCTGCTTGGAGAGCGCCGTTCCCCGGAGCCTTTTATTCGGGCGGGCGCTCTCGACTCTTTCGCGGTTTTCGGCTTGGCTGCTTTCGAGCTCTCGGCTGATTGATCGCCGAGTTTTTAACTGACTTTCGGGAGCGGGAGCGCCGTCGGGGCTTTTAACTTTTAATCGATTGTGCAAAAAAGTGTTGGCCGGGCTTTAAATAGTTTTTTCGGCGCGCCAACAGTTTCGCTTGCGATGATAGTTTTGCAAGGAAGTTTTACGGAAATATCAGATTTTCAGATGCTTAATCTTTTACGGATGAAACTGACCGACCGTTCGGTTGATCAGTTTCTAGTTATTTTAATAGAACGGGCTAATCTCGAGCGTTGTAATTTCTTTCGCAATACACTCCTACTCTTTCAAAAAACTACTTTGAGGCAACACTTTACTTCTCCCATCTCCTCGAGTTCCATTAAAACTCGAGATTCCCGAGCTCCTCCGGAGCCTCCGAGGACTTCGCCCAGAAAACTTTTCGCATCTCTGTTCTCAGTCGCGGCAGCCCTCCCTCGCCCAAAGACATCGGGCGCCCGCGAGATGCGCGATCGAGCTTTTCGCTCGGCCCGGCAGGTCCGCGCGCGCATGAACCGCAACGGTAAAGGTGACGCGCGCGCACAGGTCCGCCGATGACTCGCCGACCCGGAGAAAGAGGGAAGAAGAGAGAGACGTAGAAAGCAGTTTGATATTTCGAGCGTGTGTGCGGATAAATCCGGCCGATGGGCGAGCTCCTCGAGGAGTTTCTTTTTGAGGCCTCGGGGCACTTTAGGAGGAGGAGTCGAGTGTCGATTCGCAGTTTGTCTTCCGCTCTCGGGGAGTTTTTCCGAGCCTCGAGAGCGCGCCTAAGGTTTTGCAGTTCTTGTCCCGGCGCGATTTGAGTGGCACTGATTGCGAATAAAGAGGATTTTTCGGAGGGGACCTGTTTGCTTAGCGCGACCTCAATGTGGCCTCGGAGGGGACTCGAGGAGCTGCGGGTACTCGTGTCGATTATTTTAGGAGAGGATTACTTGCGGCTACTCGTGAATTATGCATGGGCGAGGAGTGGATTGTCGAAAAGCGCTTTGTCACTGGTAATGAGAAGCTTTTGTTTAATTAAACGGCATTGTTTCTCGCGAGTTGAAGATTTTAATACGCGACTAACGGTGCTTCGACGAATAAACGGATCGATGCAAAACAATTCCTTCGAACTTGAAGGATAAGTCTTGCGAGACTTAAAGTAGTTGTATCCCACGATATATATTTAACTAACATCTAATTACGAGGGTGATATATGTTACAAAGTTGCATTTGATGAACTGAAAAACAATTGAAAAGTCAAAACTTTGATGTAAATAAAGATATGATTCACGAAAGAAAATGCTATTGAAAGTAATGAATTTTTTTCATTTTTCAATTGATTTCGATGTTCAGGGGCTTATTTTACTCGTTAAACAATTACCTACAAATTGACCGTGACAAAATTTTGAAATAATTAATTTGTAAAAAATGAACTCCAATTGTTCATGCCTAAATACCCAAAAATTTATAAACAATGAGAGTCTACCCTATTGGAAATTTCACGAGTTTTTTTAGCCATTTCTTTAATAGTTGACCAAATTTGGCCAATCTACAAACAATCCGTCAAAAATTGGCCAAATAATAGTGAAAACTTCCAACCTTTTTGCAAATTAATCATTTCAAAATTTTGTCACGGTTAGTTTCTAGGTAACTATTTAACGAGTATAATAAGCCTCTGAACATCGCAATTAATCGAAAAATGAAAAAAAATTCATAACGTGAGTCATATCTGTATTTACAACACCAAAGTTTTGACTTTTTAATTTTTTCTCCAGTTCAACAAATGCATATATATATCACCACCTACGTAATCAGATGTCAGTTAAATGTATTTAAAAAAATTTTTTCAACAGATCCCACATCCACCTTAACGTCCTCCGGGAACGGACAACGCGTCCCGTTGCATCATTAGGCGCAGCCCGCAATTAGTCAAAGCAGAGGAGGCGACCTCGCCCCGCTCGGCCTTAACTTTCTACGGCTCTTGTATGGAGAGCGAAAAATCAGGAGTACACGGGCGAGCAGCTGGCCGCCGACACAATATCCCCGGCAGGAAAAGAAAAAAAAAAAAAGGATGCAATTGCTCGCGCACACCGGCTAATTAAGTCGCATCGCGATGAAACTTTCGGAGAGCCAGAAGGGGGCGAGTCTCGGGAATTGGAGCGGAGTATCTGGCCGAGAGGGAACGCGCGCCGATATAATCAAACGGGCAGCGTTTCTCTTTCTCTCTCTCTCTCTCTCTCTCCGGTTTGTGCCCTGTTATTGTTTATGGGAGTTGTTGTTGCTCGCAACTTGGCTCGCCGCTGTACGTTCGATCAAGATGCGCGGACTTTCATCGGCCGCCTTGATTACAGCCGGGAACTTGGAAAGCGATAAGTGCTCCGACTATACGAAGATGGCTTATTTCGACTTGCCTGCTTCTAAATTTATGTGGGTATTATATACTTGGCGCTGTTAAATTTTACGGTTTATACGCGGCTGAGTGAAATATTCATGCAATGAGATCGGTTTGAGGAGCTGTTCTCGACGGTTTTTCGTAGAATAATCAGCCTCTTTTTAAGACAAATTAGGCAATTTACTGCTTAGACTTTAACTTACTTCGGAAACTAGCTGGAAGAGGCAAGGGAGACACTTACCCGAGCAGGCAGCTTAAAAAAGTAATCGCGCGAAATCTATAATTTTCTCAATTAAGCATTTGGCGGCGTGGGCTAAGTGCCGGTCATGGGAGCGTGTAATTTGCATGAAAATTCCAGCCTCTCCCGTTAACCTTAAAAATCGCTTACTTTGCCAGTCCATTAAAGTTCTAATGGCACACATTATACTATTAGCATACTAATAAAAAAAGGTGGACCGGCTCTCGTTCGGACTGGCTGCGAATCTAATAAAAATGTCCAAATTATTCGTCATTGAGCGGAACAGTTAGACACTTCGTGGAAAAGGAAAGAACTTTCCCCGAATTCAAGGAAGCGAGCGTCGCACACACATACGAGCGGGATAATTCATGCGAAAATAAAAGTTTGAAAAAGCAGACCGCTGGGGTTACGAAAAATACCTAATATCGCGAAATGTTAAATGACGTGCGCGAGTTTTTATTCGCGGAGAAAAGGAGAGAACAAAGACATTTTTCCGTAGCCGTGAAGATGATGTAAAGATACGCATTACTATGGACGTCACGCTCCTTTTAGAATTTCATACAGTTTATTATTACACACATTCTGATATAGATAACAGAGTCAAATTTCGTAGAATACGTATACTTGCAGCATTCTTTGGCTACCTTCAACTTTTCGAGAACAATTAAAGTGAATATTTATTATTTATAAATGAATCTTAAAGAGTAGTCGTTATTCCATTAATTTCCATTAAGCAAATTTACGCAATTGAACGCAATCCCAACAAAGCCGCAAAAAAACCTAAGCAAGCCCATAAACCACGGCTAATCCATCCTTTGCGCGCAAAAAATCCATCTCCTCAATCTTGCGATAAACGTCAGAGCAGCGAAAGAAAGCAAACGACTCCCCCGGCAAAGGGACTCCACAAATCTGTCGAAGCGAGTCTGCACGTAAGAGCTGTGAATCATGCGATCGACTCGCTTCCCCGACCGCGAAAGTCTTTCTCTCTCTCTCTCTCTCGGGCGAGCGACAATACTCCTCGAGCCGCCCACGCAGAGGCGCGGCGCGGTGTCACGCGACGCTCGGAATATTCGCCCGGACGTATATATATATATGTATATATATCCACTTTCACCTCTCTCGGGCGTCCTTCTCCGGCGGCGAGCAAAGGTAAAAGTCTCTCTCGCCGTTAGGAGCCAGCAGCAGCAGCAGCAGCAGCGGTGTAAAAGGATTTTTCCCCGCGCGCGGCTCTCGCGTTCACTCCGCGCTGGCCGATCGATGCATCGGCGCCGCTGGAATGCCGCGGCGTTATTATGTTGCCGGGAGAAAGTTCGCGGCGATTGTCGACGCAAGCATATTAGTCATCGGGGATGCTATTTTAATATAATCCCCGGATCGACGCCGTTGCGCGAGGCTGCCGAACGGACGAGGAGCGGGTACGGGCTGCTTCTCGGAGGTTCAGGAGAAAACGGACACTGAAGTGCACCGCGCAGTGAGACATGGCGCTCTTTAAAGTTTTCATTTACTTGTGGATGTTTGGACGTGTCGGACGTCTGCATCTTTGGGTCTTTTGCGGAACGTTACAGTTTGGGCGAAAAAATTTGATTTGACCCCATTCTTATTTTGCTTACTTATCATGTTTTACAGTTAAGGACATCAGCTAAACAAGTTTTAATAACAAAACTATTAGATTTTGAAGAATTAAAGTTTTTGTTAAAAAATTCTTTACTTTGCCTCTTTTTTAGTGGAAATGTTTTCTTAAAACAAGACCGCTGGAGATGATTTATTGAGAAAACATAATTTTCAGGAAATATTCATGTCAGTGCAACGTGTGGTTAAGCTTAATAAACTATCAAGTTAATTGTGCCAGATAATATATTGGATATATAAACTTTATAATTTTGAGTTGCATGAGTGATTATGCCACTTTAAAAATAATGAAAACATGAAAGTTTTTTTAAATTCTAGATCAGAATTTAATTTACATTAAATTATCATTTTTATTGAAAATGAATAAAAATTCGTTCTAGTTCATACCGGGGCGTGCTTTTGAGTAATTATATTTACACTCTTTATACCCGTTACTTTCTTGCACGGAGCGAGCCTATTTTGTAAATTAACAGAATCTGGAATAAATACGACTGCCCCAAAGTATAACGAAGCAAATACGAATGCATATTTAAAAAACGAAATGAAAAATCTTTATCTAAAGCGCCGAGCAAACTCGCGTATCGTCAAAAATTAATTGATCCGTCTATGCATCACTGAATCCCAAAACAAAACGTTTTTGCTATCTTAATGCGCGCCCTCCCAGCCGCCGGCAATCTCCAGCGAAGAAAAGCCTGCCATTTAAACTTTCTATCGCGCCAAAACGGCGCAAAAAAGTCCCCGCTAAGCACATAATAATTATCCGCCCATCCTCTCCTCGTTTCCATCGATACGTCCTTCGATCCGGGTCGATTTCCTCGCCGAAAGGACGCGACGGCGACGATTGACCAAAAAAACAAAAATAACCCACCCAGCCAAAGGTTAAGACCGCGCCGATCCCGAGCGGCTCACGCGCCGCGCGCACAATTTTCTCGGCCGCGACTCGTTACCGACTAATGCAGATAAGCGAGTCCGCTCGCTCTCGGCCGCGCAACGCGATCTTCACTTTCACCTCGCATTCCGCGGGCCCGCATCCGGCATGCCGGCGAGCTGCCGGCGCGCGTTTTCTATTCCGGGCGTTCCGCCCTTCTTGTAACGAGCTCCTCCTTAGTCGCGCCGATACGCCGCGGCCGGAGGAATTCCTGACGAGAGCTCGCTCCGGGGCACGGCTCCGCTCGCCGCCTCTCTCGGATGCCTAAATAGATTTTTCGCGAGTCGCGCGCGCGGCCTGGAATCTCGAATGTTGATTAGCGCCGGATTTATGGGGCGAAGGCTGGATTTTCGGGGTTGGGGGGGGGAGGAGAGTTATTTTAGGGTTCGCGAGGGAAGTCTCTTCGGTTAAGTTTGAGGAGAATAATGCTCTTTGAATACATTTAAAATCCTGCATTCATTCGAATCTATGAAAAGCTGCTGTAACGAACTTGAGAGGATAAAATATGCATCTACTCAGCCGAGTGTTTTAACAAGAACTCTTTTCCTTACTCCTTAAATAACACGGCGAGCGCCGCGCATAAAACTGATATACAAGCCGCAAAAAGGAAGTTTCACTTGATAATCGTAAAACCCACTCCTCCTCGAGTGAACCGCGAGGCCCGAGCATAAATATCCCCGCGGAACATTTAGCGAGAGGAAAACGCTCGGGATCGTATCAAACATTCTCCCGGCGATCCCGAACGGTAAACATCTATCCTTCGCCCGTATCTCTCTCCCATCTAAATCTCTCGGTCCCAAATTCTCGGCGCACACTGCTCTCCCTCTCTCTCCTTCCCGACTCTGCACGCGCGTGCATCTGGGTTGGTGCGCCTCTCGCTTTATTTTTTCCTCGCTCGGCCTAAATAGCAATTAGGCGAGCCTGATGCATTATTATGCACGCGCTCGCCGGAAATTAATGGCGGAAAGGAGGAAGCGCAGCGTGCAGCGGCAGCTGCTTCTCGAGAGAGAGAGAGAGATGACAGGTAAGCTCTCGGTTATATAGGCCGCGAAATATTAACCTGAATGCGGCCGGCCGCACTTTTACCCGATTATCGTCATTAGGGCATTTGCATGATTCAGCCGTGTTTGCGAGCGCGCGCCGAGCGTCAAGATTGTCGCGCGCGCGCCGAGAGTCGCCGATATCTCCTAATGCGTCCTGCACGCCGGCCGTTATTCCTGTAATTTGATAATCGCCGCCTTTATATCGACGGGGGGGGGGGGGGAGAGGGGCAGGGGGCCCATTATCCCGGTATGAATGTGGGTTGGCGCCGCGCGTGTCGCCGCGTAATTGGCCAGGAAGTAACTTTTCCGATGTAAAATTTCGAACTTAACGACTCGCGCGGGAGAGTGATTATGTCGAGGCGAGGGAAGGCTTTTACGGACCGCACTCGCGGGCCGCCTCGGTTAATTAGCTTGGATAAATGAATAAGTATTCGGGGCGAGTCGGCACGACTAGGTGGGCTTTATCGAACTGGGAGCTATTATATCCGGGCTGGATATTTTTCAGCGAGAGGTTTATGGGCGATTTGCCGGCAATTTTTCTTAACGTTTCGGCGTTAATCTCCTATTTGCATGATTTATCGAGATGTTGAGCGAACTTTCACTCGTTTAAAATATTTGCGGCGATTAGAAAAAATTTTTCTTGGGTTCGAAAAGTAAAGCTGCAGCTATTTTTTAACCTCATTCCACTAATAAAAATTATTATGATGGACAAGTTTTTTAAAGATTGAAAAGTCTATTAACTCCACTGTTAATTAATCTGTCTCGATGTCAATATTTAATTGCTCTAATATTTTCTAAGACGATTGTAAATATATTCTACCCAAGAAAGCGACATTCCAAGAACTGTAAGTAGATCTGTACTGAATACAGCCAGACCACGTCTTCGTCATTTTCTAATATATGTATGATTGCACGCGTGCATAGATAATATTATACTATACGCTCAATTACATATCCATCCACGGATCAGTGTGTCTTCAGATAAATAACGATAAGGAGGTACAATCAGTCCGCTCTCACCGCAAGCCGCAATCTATTAAAGATGTCATGTACACAAGTTCATATTTAATGAGATACGACGCCCGAAATACCCGAAGGACAACCCGCGCCTCCGGTACCGTTGCTCATTCTAGTTAGTCGGCTAACCAGACGCATCTCTCCCCCCGCGCGCGACTTTTTCAGAAGCAGCGGGGCGAAAAAAATCTATTAATATGCGATAAAGATCTCCGCGCTCTCCGCAAAAGACGGGCACGTAATTCACGCGTCGCGCTCGGAGCCGTCGATACTGCCGGTAACTGGTCTACCGGACCACCCGGTACGTGTCGCTCCTCGGCGCAAAGAAGCCACGCTCGCGGGCAGAATGCGAGCAAGAAGCGAGGAAAGCTCTCGCCGCGAAAGGACCGCGTCTTCGCGCGCTCTGGAAAAAGGCCCGCGGGGCGACGTCGCGGGGAGAGAAAACGTGCTCGCGCTCATGAAGCCATGAAATTTAATGAAAGCCGGTGCGTCGGATTGCGTCATAAAATCGAGGACTAATGGAACGCTTCGCAGCGCCATTCATGACTTAATATCGCGCTTCTGCGCGGCGCGGCGCGTTCGCGCGCTCTTTAAATTTTCTAGGGCATGACGAGTGTTTTCCTTCGGCTCCGCTCCCTTGTCATTTGCCCGCGGAGTCGCTTCCACGCCTCTCTCCCTCTCTCTCTCTCTCCTCGTATTCTTCTTCCTCTTTGCCTTCGGACACGGGCGACGCGCGGAGCGGGGAAAATTCGTGCCGAGAGCGGCGGAAAATTACAGAGCGCGATCTTCGACGGCTGCCGGCCCGATTGCGCACGCACACACGCACGGGTGTGTGTACGTGCGCTCGTACGTCTGTCCGCCCGGCGGGATTCCATTGGAAGCAATTAAAATTCATTCGATTTGCCGAGCCGGCGAGCGATAAATGCACGAGGAGGCAGATATGCGAGCTATGCGCGCGGGGAAGATGCTGAGAGCTGCACCTGAGCGATCGACGGGGCGAGGGACGTGGAATGAAGGTGGAATTGACGCTTTTAATTCTTGGAATGTTTTGAGCGGGTGTTAGCTAATCGTTGGCTGGGTACAAGCGGGATGGGTTATTATTATTATCTGGCTGTTTCTTGATATCCGAGTGCTTAGATTTAACAAGCTCGTAATTCATATGGATATTAATATCGTCTAGCATCGTGTAATTATATTTTTTGTATTTACTTTGACAAGTAAAATGAAATGTAATCGAATCAAAAAGTTTTTAATACACGATCTCGTAAAACTGCTCGTTGCTATTACGAAAGTTTCGAAAAATAAACTTTTCCCGGACGATAAGCTCGAGCCTCCCGGTAAAACAATCGCATGCTCTCCATCTGCAGAGATGAAATATCGGGCCATCGTATAATCCCCCCCGCGAGAGCAAGCTTCCCAGGCGCCTCTTTAAAGAGGCATTGTTTACACTCTCTCGCGCGCGATATTTATTTCTGCTCCGGATGCACCTCGGCGTGCACGCCGCCTCGGAATTTCGCGCGCCTTAACGAGCGCCGCGGCCAGTCAATCAATCAGCCGACGGCGAGAAGCCGGCCCGTAAGGCCCGCGAAACTACATCGGCTCGCCTCGTAAATCCCACTTACGAAAACTACCTCGGCGACTCTCGCACTTTCGAATATCGGACTGCATCCGGAACGAGGCGCTCGCGCGCGGGAGAGATCGAGCCGCGTTGCACGTCGCTCGGCGCTCGCGTCATGTATCCTCCTTCGGCGCGCGCATGATAATTCCGCGCTCATTGATCGGAGAGGCCCGTCGTTCATCATCCCCGGTGCCGACGCGCGAGCTGGCCTTTAATCCGGCCGCTTGGCCTTGATGGGGAAAAAACGAGGGATCGCGCAGAGGCCGCTTCCGCTGCGGGGCTTTCTTCGGCGCGAGAGAGAGAGAGAGAGGCTCTTTCACCTGGCTGACGTTCGCGCCGGGTGGAACGATTAGAGCGCGATTCCTTGGCAATGGCGGGTTTACGAGCTGCGAGGACGGGGCTCTGATGAATTCGCCGGGGGACGCTGGCAGCTGCTCGGGGATTAAAAGCGTGAAAATTTCGAGGTAACGATGCTCTTGTAAAAAGCCACGCTGCTATCGAATACTCCAGAGTAAATAAGAGTTTTTATGTACGAATGCAGGCTCCGAGGTACAAGGACAATAAAGTCCCATAATAAAGCTGTAAAAAGATAAGAGCCTATTTTATTTCTATTGGAAAGCGATAAATAAGCGTAATTTATTACACTTTACCGTCTATCCTCATTTCCCATTACAGCACCTCGGCGAGGACTATTTTATCAGCAATTTATAAGTCGTAATCGTCGAATCTCCGCGGCTATTTTCCACGCCGAGCGAGCGCGCCGCCGTCCGCGTATAAAGAGCGCGAAACGGCATATCGCGGAAAGGATTCGAAATTGCCTCCCGGCGTATCGATGCTTGTCATCTTATCGGCGCGGATTATAATGCGAACCGGGAGGGGAGGGGGGGGGGGAAATGAATAGGAAGCCGCGGAACTTACTGCCCCTTTCGGCCCGACGGCTCCTTGGATCGGAACGCGTTTCGCTCGCTCGGTGAAACTTGAAATATCAGTGTTTCGAGGTTACCCTGCCGAAGATCTCAATCATGCGGCGACGCGTGCCGGAAAAACGTAGGTGCACCGCGAGCGCGCCGCCGAATGGCGGGGAGGCAAGAGTCGAAGGTGAGCTAAAGGGGGTACGCCTGATTTATGGCGCGGAGTAGCTCGATGGACGTTGCTTCTTATAGTAAATCATATATTTATGTGTAATAAGATTTTTCGACGGAGAGAGGGTTGACTTTCGAAGTAACATTTTTTTGGGAATGCGAGGAAAGTAAAGTAGTTTCTTGTGAAACATTTCGTTGATCTAGTCTTTTCTAAAACTAACTGAGTGTATGCAGCCTGAGGTACAGTATGAATTCCTGCACTGGAACATAAGTATCAATACTTGATAGTTGCAAAGGATAACATTTTTTTGAGAAAAGATGAAAAGATGTAAACACGGTTTATTAAAGTCTCGGAATAATAAAATTTTTCCTGTTCGAGAACAAATTATATATACTCAAACTTTTAGCAAAGCAATACTAAAATTTTTCGGAACGATTAAGCAAAGTTTCACCACATACCGCATTCCGGCGCCTTTATAGCTTTCTAGTTATATACCCTCTAAAATCCAGCAAAATGTATAAATGTAAAATAAAACTTTTTTACAAGTCCGCATAAAGTTTTACCGCCCGACATAGAAAAGGCACTCGAGCCGTCCGTCCTAAGCAAAGCCCGCGGACTTGCTCGCCTAAAATTAAAAGCAAAAAGAGCCGCGCGAGCAGCGAGCGCGATAAGAGAGAGCCGTCGGCGCGCGAAGACGGTCCTCTCCTCCGCCGCTGCCGCCGCGTCGCGGCTCGGCGGCGTAAAGGCGAGCCGCGGCGATCCCGCTGGAAATAAAAAGCGCTCGTTCCGCAGGTGGCGCATCTGCGTCACCTTCCGCGGCACGTAAAAGTTCACCGCCGCCGGGCGTCCCATCGCGAGCACACGCGCTCCGGCCGCGGATACTCGGCCAATGGAACGTTCCAAATACTTGCCGCGCGCGCGCGCGCGCCGAGTTGAGAGGATAAATATCGCCGCGGCCTGCTCGCTCACCGCGGGCGCGTCGAGTCCGTATAGCCGGGAAGGCAGGAGATTAGCGCGCTTGGTTTTCTGGCCGTTTGGGCGAAAAGGAGTCTCGGCTGGTAATTTGCCGGGAAATTGACGGCAGTTTGGGGCGGTTTGGCTGCTTGGTCATTCGGGTGTTGAGGTGATGATCTTTCCTTGGCTCGGATAACAGAGCTATTATTAACGGGTTTAGGCTGCTTTCTTCGTTTTGCGATGGTGCACGTAATAGTCGGAGATTTACGTTTACTCAAATGTATAACTTGATTCACCAGCTATGTTTGTTCAATTTTCCTTTGCTATATAAATTTTATAAATGCCTTTGAAATCGTATAAAATTTCACAATTTTCAACAAGGTATTATTACTTAACAAACTAAAGTAAAAGAAAATCTCCAAAGAACTATCCGCTATCTAATTTCTTCTCCCTTAGCCAAAATTTAACCTGGCCTCAATCTGCAGCCTCCGCAGACAGCCAAATAAAAAATCCTCCCCGTGGCCAAAAGTGCGCCTGCACAAAGGCCGCTTATCGAGTTTTCGCGCTCGGCGCAAAATTCAAAGCTCGCGCTTTATCGGGCCCGCGCGCGTTTCCGGCGCGCAAACGCGCGACCGATCGAACTGGCACAATGGGGCCCCGATCCGTATCTGCCGGGAGCAAAGTCGCGGCGGCCCTTGGAAATTTCACGGCCATTAACGAGCGGCCGACATCTCCGAGCGGCGATAACGAATTGCCGCACGCCGCCGTCGCCGCTCGGCTTTTTTTTCGGCGCATTCTCTTCGAAAGTCCCGCGCCGCGAATCTTTCGAAACGCAAGATTTAGGCGGGGGGGGGGGGGGGGGGCCG
>JAWWEM010046907.1:0-12483 GCA_035582935.1 Ormyrus thymus
GACTAAAATTCTTGTACAACTAAAAATCAAATTTTGATTACAGGAATCATAATTAATCAAGCTTACATTTAGTTACACGTTTTTAAACTATACAGCTGATTAAGTAATAAAACAAGTTCGAAATTATTTTTAATAATAAAAAAAAATTAAATTCGTACCCTTTCGAATAAACAATGTTAACGAAGTTTTAAAAACCTTTAAAACATTTTATGTGATATTATAGTTGTTAAATAAAGAGAAGCCTTTATTTACAACGTACTAAAAAACTCAGAATTTACTTTTGCTTACAGATTAATTATTATTAGCCTGGTTTTTACACCAAATGTGTTTATTGTCGTTTGGACCATATGAATGTTGGTTTCTTCCTTGTAGATTAATACAATTTTTTTTATGCTGAGCTGCTTGTCAAAAATTTGACACTGGTTCAATTTACTTTGAATAGCTCCAAAACGTTGTTAATTATTCAAACTTTTTTTCTAACATTGTGGCATAAAAACATCGTAAAAATATTTTAAAAAAGATTTAATAATAACTTAGTGCTTTGCGAATCAAGTTAGATATATTGTCTCGATGCTTTTCTAGCCTTTATTTTTGGTTAAAAGGCTAATTTTTTTGCTAAAGGAAATCGTACTTCGAATTTCCGATTTGCAACAAGGAAGCGGTAATACACTACGTCGATCATTGCAATTTTTCCATTTCAAAAGCGCGTTTTGGGAATTAATTACTTCTCTGTCAAGTTTCATTTTTTCGCTCAAAAAGGTCTAGTGAAATTCTTTAATGACCGTTAAAAAATTTTGAGCCGCGCCTTAAATAAAAGGAATTGTTCTTGATAGCAATAATTTTATTTATGTTTTATTGATATTTCTGGTATTCTTTTCTAAGCAATCCAGTACTTCTTTTTTAAAAATATTGAAATTGTTTGATATTCTTAAAGTACAGTTTTTTAAATGAGCTAAAATAAGTTAATAATTAATCTCTAATCAAAAGTAAATTCTGAGTGTTTTAGTGCGTTGTAAATAATGACTTCTCTTTATTTAGCAACTTTAATATCACATAAAACGTTTTAAGGGTTTTTCAAAACTTCGCTGACATTGTTTATTCAAAAGTGTACGAATTTAATTTTTTTTATTATTAAAAATAATTTCGAACTTGCTTTACTACTTAATCAGTTGTATAGTTTAAAAATGTTTAACTAAATGTAAGCTTGATTGATTATGATTCCTGTAATCAAAATTTGATTTTTAGTTGTACAAGAATTTTAGTCAATAACTTAAAATTCTTAATAAATTGATTAATATTTTGACGAAGCGTTGCGAAACAGCAGAACACGAGAGCGCTCCCCACTTGGCGCGGCTCTCCGCCAGCCTTCTCCTATCGCCGCGCGCTCATTCGTCAAATCGTCCAGTTTTCAATTGCCCATATCTCCGGATCTAGGCACCGTATTGAAAAATTAAGGATGGACATATATCTTAGAATTTCCTCGTCTATCCATTGGTACCGAGCTTTATAAGTCATTTATTAACACCCTGTATATACTAAACATTGCTACTGTATTGCAGTTAAAGTATAATAACATATATTAATGTGTTTTTAATTTTTCATATAAATAATGCTACTGCATATATAAACAAACATTGCTACTATATTGCAATTAAAAACGCATTAATATGTTATTATAGTTCATATAAACAAAAAACAATTTAAAATACAGTAATGTTATAAATATATAAATGTTTATATAAACATTACTACTATATATAAACAAAAATGGATTCCTGCGACGCTGATGACGTCATTGTCTACGTTTCGCTATAAAGGTTACAGCGAGAGAGAGGGAGGGAGTGCGCACACTCCCCGATTAGGTCACTACCCTGTGCCATGTTGGTAACTGCGAGAGACGGAAAGGCCCCGAAACATACCGAGCGCTCCCGAACGCTTCACCAGATTTTTCACGAGATAGCGAGAGAGAGCAGTCCCTAATGACGTCACTGTGCGCTATACCGGTAGCAGCTAGAGAGAGAGGGGCAGCAAGAGCCGAGCCATTCGGAGTACTCTTGAATCCGCCCCACCAGATTTCTCTCTCTCTAGACGAAAAAAGATTATTCATTAAATACAAAGTATAACGAACATTAAGGTTATAAAAAAAAACTATAAATAAAAAATACTCATAACACATATATTGCCTATTGTCACTTTTTACTACCTAAAATCCATCTTTTTCTACCTTCCCTCTAGGCTAAGCTCTCCCCCCTCTCTCTCTCTCTCTCTTGAGTTAAAATTGCAGCGTTTGCAAAATACTTTAGTTCGGTTTATATATAAGCTTAAGCGTGATGCATCCCTGAATCAATTTTACCGTTGGTTACGCTGGTTAAAGATCCCCGAGCGTCGTAAATATTTTATGGCTGTAATTACATATAATGTTCTTAAAACGGGTAGGCCAAGCTACCTTCGATCCATGTTTTCTGAACGGTCTTCTTTAGGTTTTTCGTCTTTCGAAGAATACGATATTCCGTCTACGTATTCTTTTGACTCTTGATATGTAGGGTTTTGATAGCTCTTGCGGAACGATGATTTATCTTGGAGAAGACGCTTATGTTCTTCATCATCGCCCCTCAAAAATCCACTCTGATTGACCCATTCTTTTTACAATGTGCAAGCAAAGATACTTCAAATAAAAATGAATATCAAAGTGTACATGTAAACCTTTTTATAATATTTTACGTCTAAGACATATTTTCGGTTAAACCGTGTGCTAACGCCGGTAAACAATAAGCAAATATTTCTGTTTAAAAAACATCTAAGAATAAGTCTATATCAAGAGGCTCTCTTACTTTATTTTTAATCTCTTTCTGCCGAATTATACAAAATTTTTAAATGTATCGATATTTTTAAGAATTCATATGTAATCATCTATTCTTTCTTTACTAATTTCTATTTTTAAAATATCTAAAATACGATCTACAACGTTTGTTGGCGCTTATATAGCTTTCTAGTATAGGAATGAATGTTTTGTTTATGTTTGACTGGAGTGGGGACTCGAATCTTTTGGGCTGCGCGGGCGGTCATAGAAGACTGCAATGTGTGAACGATTTCAGTGTTGACTGTTCGCTCGGTTGGAGTAGGAGTAGATGTTCGCGGTATAGCCTTCTAAGCTAAGAAGGATTTTTCTTGTTGCATATTCTGTCAGGGCTGTTTCCTGTTATTCATTGAGAGTATCTATTTGTTATATTGGTATAGATATTGGTGCGCGGTGTGAGTTCTTTGTATTTATTATGAGTGGCCAACCCGACAGTCGAGTGCACTGACTGACCGTTATTCCCGGGACATTTTGGGGCCAAGGCTCTTAGCTAGCCAATATCGGCAGTACGCTGACTCAGTGGGCTGCTGTACCCAGTTGGGCGTGCTGCCACTGAGTGTCAGGAAGTCCACACATGGGTGGAGCCCTGGCACTGCTGCGCACCACCGAATTCTTCGGACACACTTGGGTGTCCGCTTCTACTCTCGCTCTAGCTGGATAGCAAGTCTTCTGAAAAGAGAGCTCTCTTGCGTGCGGTATTTAAGTATTATTAAGTAATATTAAGTGTATCATTAATTACTATTTAGTTTGTTCTTTGTTTAGTGTAAATTTTTCATATTTTATAATTAAAGTTTCTTTCGGGCAACAGGCTTTTCCTCCACTTATGACTGGAGTTTTTTACTGCCGTTCGCCTTGAATTTTAATATAATAAATAATTCTCTAAATCTCAGTAAAATCAAATCAATTTAATTATTTCAGCATCGTACAATTCCTCGTCCATCATCAACTCAATTAATTAATTAATAATTTATAATTTATGTAAAACGAATAAACAACGTTATTTACAATCTCGCTAAATAGTTGACTGGCTTTAAACGTATCTCAATGCAATTGCGCACTTGCATTAATCCCTCGAAAGTTGTTTGCTGTATAAAGATGTGCGAAGGTTCCTCAAACTTTCTTCTTTTACACAGGGATTCGGCAGCTTCGACCAGTGGCGCCTTAGCTGGCTCTTCCTACTGCTGTTGCTACTTTACGTTGTAGTGCCCCGATGGAACGAGGCCATCTGGTCTTTCTTCGATAGAAATCGCTTGTGCAGAGTATGTAATGGTAAAGTGAAGGTTGAGGCTTGGAAAAAATATTCTTGAAGCCTTTCCGTGGTCTTAATAATATGCGTACGAATTTTGCTAGTATGCTTTCACAATATCTATTTGCGAGGTGAAGTCTTCCCAATTCGTAGTTTTAAAATTCACATGTTTCACGCCTGCTCCGCAGAGCTTAACAACAGCTTTGTATAATTTATTGTTGTATTCCAAACTATGATGTAGCGTTTTCTACATCACGAAACGTCGCAGGTGAAATAATCACTTCGCTTAATAAATAATATATATAAGACTTTATTATTATAAGTTAACAACAATAGTCCCTCCTGCTAGTCCTCGAAGAGGGAACGAAACACAGTGACGTCGGGCTTATTAACATACGTCGCGAAACGCTTAAGATCTTACGTCTTTATTCGACACCGCTGTAGCCGTTCAAGCACAGCGATGGAAGCTGGCAGCCGGCACCGTCGAGGTCAAACGCTCATACACCCACGCACACACACACTCGAGTTTCGAACCGAAACCGCGCACGCGAAAGTTGAATCGAACACCGAAAGTAAGGGGATTCAAAATCGAAGACACCAAAGAATATAAATCAAAATTACTATTTCCGTGTTACGAAATTCCGGCGAAACCGCGCCCTGAAAGTTCGAAAACCGCGCGTGCCTCACGCATACGTCCACACACACTCTCACACCAATACTCGCGAAACCTCCGACAGTGCGGCTGGACCCTCGTGCATCGTTTCGCTGCGATTTCAGAACATATCTTTAACTCCCGACTCTGTGAAGTAAATTCCTTCACAAAACCAACAAGTATTTTCTTGCTATTTGACTTGTTGATCACGTACGTAGTGGCAAGTAGCAAGTTTGGCAGTGAGGTGAATGCACTTTTTATTATAGCGCGACGTATTCGTCTCGTTTTCCATTTTAAAAATTATTAATATTGCTACGGCAAGTAGTACGGTTTGGAGCTTTGATTTCGACTGAGTGTGTAGACCGAATCGAGCCTCCTCTTATCCAGTACGTGCTCGAAACGTGTAGGAGGGATGGGTATTTTCAAAGTAATAAGAAGTTTTCTCAAAGTAACGAGCAGAGGATTCGGGTATTATGAGCGTATTCGGATATTATGTTTAAAGCCATTCAATACCTTCATAAATTCGGCTGTTTAAAGAATGCAAAAGAGATTATGTATGGTTTTCTTAGAATTCAACCTTATACTTTAGAGTGTTTCAAGAGGAAGTTTAAAGATACTTAATATTGTAATACATCGCTTAAAATTAACAGTTTCGATTTGGTTCGTTTATCGAATTATTATTATATATGATTTGATCACGATCCCTGCCTTCTCGCTAACGCTTGTGCCTTTCCCTTTGTGATTGAGATGTCTGTTTTTCACAGCTCTGCCCCATATTTAATACTAACCTTCTGTCGTTAATTCACTTACTTAAATACTAATAATTATATTTTAAGAGAGGAGGGGATGATGAATAAATTGGGAAAAAATGAATTTCTGTGTATTTTACATATTTTTATTGAAAGCTGTTTTTAATAGTGCAACTTGGATTTACATGATTGATGACACAGGCCTGCTCCGCGCGAGCTGTCTCGTGGAAATACATTTATATTACGCTTCTTTTTTTTTAAGTTTACGTATTACATTTTTCTAAAATTTACCTACCAACGCGTTGTTACTACGAGTACTTCGTGCAAAAAATCGACAGTACTCAGATAAAGTACAAACACTACACATGTAATACAAAAACATCATGCAATGTTTTCTGCAAACTTCAGAATTATCGCTTTGTAATTTTTATCTATTCCAATGATACCGTTCGCAGTTACTTTTGAGTCTATTCAGATGGTGAATTGAGATTGGCACGAATCCGTAGCTGTCAAAATATACTCCGACTCTGTTCCACTCTATGTGAATTCCAATCCTAAGCGAGCCTGGCTTATCGAAGGTATTGATGTTTGAAATTATAGCCTCAGGTACACTTAATCGTTTCGACAGGCGGTCCGAAGCGAACAGTCCGACCGTGTTGATTTTTAAACCTCTAATAGCCGAGCTTACTTCTATTTATCGTCAGTCGGTTTCATCTACACCCTCAAAATTAACTTGATCTTTGTTGCTCTGTAGTCGGTGTTAATTTAGGAGACCCTGATAAAAATCAGTCATATGTGTAGCAGCAGCGCCAGCTCCTCAAAGATGTTGAGGTACAAGCGTTTAAAGCTACTTTCGTAATAGGTAGGGTTTCTGTAAAGTGCAAAACTCTCTCTGGTATTCTCCCAGTTTCCGTGTGTGCTGCATAGCAACAGTTCATTTGGAAATGAACGCTCCAGCTGTTCGAAACTCGACGGGTCGAGAGCTGTAAGATTTATGACCCGACGCCCCCTTATACCTGACACGTACTTGGCCTTTTCATCGCCCCTTAAATATATAGCATTGGTCTTTTTTGCTATATTTTGTAATTTAACTTTCAATTGATTTTCGTCGGTATCCCCATCGAACCAATGCGGATCGTGCACATTTGCTGTGCAATAACTGTTTGTCTGCTGTATAACCTGAGGAACCTCGTTGAAGCTGCAGGGCACACGCACTACCCAATGGTCGATTATCCAATATTGCAGGGAAAATACAACCACTTCTTTGGGTATAAATTTTTTATTCGCGTCGCCGAAGCCTTGAATATCTGTTGCAAAATCCATTTTAAATTTGATTTTCCTTCAACTATCGTCAGACGGAGACTACGTAAGCGCTGTAATTTTTCAATATATACGTTGCCCCCTTCACTTTTGTGACGAAATCTGTTCCGATTTGTCTACTGGAGTTAATTTCCAAGATATTATCGAAATCTGCGTAAACTATACAGTTTATCGTACTCAAGAGCCTGCTCAAAGCCCATTTCTATGTGTAAACTTCTGGAGCGTCCGAGGTTCCAATGACTCACGCAGTGAGCCGGCAAATCAGGCGTTAGATCGAACGCCGTGAGAAAGTTTCCTCGGTAGTAATTGATGCGACTAATGCTGTTTCCTTCGTTGAGAAAATGTATACCTGTCCCTAAGAAAAAAGTTTGAATAGCATGCAACGTGTAAATGCGATTCACCCTTAAAGCGGGGCTAGAATTGATTCCAAAGTTTTGAAAATTAAATGGATTATATCTACGGTTTCCATTGAAAGCTCTATTATCGACAAATCCAATAACACAGGCCCACAAAAAAAAAGTTGTCTGAACTTTTGAAGAGATAGATACATTCCTGCGTATTTTTCATCGCTGAATCCGAATCTGAAGTCATATTATGAGATATATGATCAATTTTTCGAGAAAAGTGCAAAAAACATTATTTTTTACGTTTTTTTGAAATTAGAAAAAAACAACAATCAATACGACTTATTTGACTCAAAATTTGAATTCTACGAATCAAAATACATCGAAAACCATATAGTTTTTATGTTTTTTTTTCAATAAAATTTAGACCATTTCGGGTCTTCAAAAACTGTAAGAGCGCATAAAAGCCATAGCCATTGACACCGCAAAGAATTAATGCGTTGAATTGCAATGTGTATACGTGCATACATATACGTACATTTTTTTGTGGTAGATGAATATATTTTGATCTTCCACGGACTGCAACCTTGACCTTGGGGTATGAGTTGTCGAGGTCATTTGACGGTCAAGGAACATACATTAACGGAAACATACTTTTTTATTGTGGGACTCGAATGAAGTAAAAATTTACATCCAAAACCATATTTCTTAGTTTTTTATTGTGATCTTCACATGTTCGAATAGAAAAGTATAACCTAACTTAGATGAATTTCAAACACATTTTGAAACCTACGCTGAAGTATCAAATTGCTTTCCGTTTACGACGTTTTTTTCCTGTTGATTCCGTTTCCCTTTTCATCATCCAGCAGTAGTCCGTCAACATATTGATGCCCCACTGACTTCGATGTTCAAATTCCTTTAAATCCTGCTTAAACCTCTCTCCTTACTCTTCACTGAAATGTCCGTTATTTTCTGGGAATTGATCAACATGTGAATCAAGGAAATGAAGTTTCAAGTTCATTAAGCATCATAATTTTTGAAAGTTTTGTGACATTCTTGCAGCAATGTTTTTGTACTCCGCAGCTTTTACCTAAAAATTTTGTTGCTACTTCTTTGAAACTTGTCCATGCTGCTTTCTCAGTTTAATTTTCATGGTTGCATCAAATTTTGTATCTCTAAATAAACTGCGGTTTTCAGGACCATCAAAAATACCTGCACTCAACTTAGCATCAGTTTTGTGACTAAACACTTTTCCCAAACATTTATAGCATTAGCCTTCCTTATCTAAAGCTTTAACGTATTGTTTTATCAAACTAAGTTTTATGTGTAAAGGGGGTATCAAAATTTTCGCAGGATTAACAAGTGGATCTTTCACAATATTCTGTCTTCCAGGAACAAAACATGTTCGTGGTGGCCAAATTTTCTTTTTATAGTGACTGTTTCTATCCCTGCTGTCAAACATACACAGAAAACATGGATACTTCGTAAATCCCGATTGTTGTCCAAGTAACATGGAAAGAATTTTTAAGTCTCCAGATATTTGCTACTGATGTTCTTCATACTTTAATTTTTTCAAAACCATTTCAAGATTTGAATATTCTTCTTTTAGCACAGTTGAATGTGCTAACGGAATAGGAGCGAATTTGTTTGTATTGTGAAGAAGGACGGTATTCAGACTGCGTTTTGATGAATCAATGAATAACCTCCAATTCTCAGGTTTGTATAAATTTGGCTTAAGTTCATCAATAAGTCCCTTCACATTTATGTAGTACACAAGATCTGAATATTTCTTAAAATATTTGCGAAAGTTTTCCTCTCTGTTTCGATAGACAGTTAGTTTAGTACCCTTCATCAACATATTCCTACTTTTTAATTTCGAAGCTATAAACTCAGATTGTTCTTTTGATAGACCACTTTTTTGAAATAGATCTTTAAGATCTTTTTGACCAAATTTTTGAACATTTCCCTCATGACCAATAGGAATGTCGTCAGATCGCTTGAAGATGTAATGTGTTTTCGTCCGTATCGTTGTCTCTCTCATTGACATGCTCCTTCACTTTACTTTTCAGAAAATAACCCAAAATATTAGTACTTGACATTAGTAGTAGACTACTATAAACTTTAGTTTTTTTTATCCTGATTTATTTGGCAACGGTTGATCATGTTATAACACACGCTACAGATGACATGAGGCACCCAATTTTTATCTTGTGAAATTTCGATATCAAAACATGACTTGTATAAATCGAAAATTCTGCCAGTTATTTTCCTTTGGTTCTTTTTCCCAACGTATTGGAACAAATATAATAAAATTTATCCGGAATTCCGGTGCATACGTGAGAATTGCATTGATTGCTGAATGTGCCAGCACAGTTTACTGTAGGTTGAAAGTTGATATTCTCGATAGTATGATGCAAAACCCCGCACGCTAGGAATCCTGTTCCGAACGCACGTGAGTCCGCCGTCCTAGTGGTGATAACTCTCATACCTTCCTAGGTCTAAGTATGAGAGTTTCTCAACTTTGGCGAGGATAATATCAACTCGTCGTCGAACACACTACGCCATCATCCTCACATCCTAGCGCTCCCCTGCAGGACAACGCACCTTCACTGACTTCGTTACCGTTAAGGGCTACCGAGCGAATCATTCTACACATCCCATTTTCAGGGCAGTTGTCATCGTGGTCAGCACACTTCACAGCAGCAGGTTTCGACATTACCACTACTAATATCAAGTACTAAAGTCAAATACTAATATTTTGGGTTATTTTCTGAAAAGTAAAGTGAAGGAGCATGTCAATGAGAGAGACAACGATATGGACGAAAACACATTACATCTTCAAGCGATCTGAATACATTCCTATTGGTCATGAGAGAAATGTTCAAAAATTTGGTCAAAAAGATCTTAAAGATCTGTTTCGAAAAAGTGGTCTATCAAAAGAACAATCTGAGTTTATAGCTTCGGAATTAAAAAGTAGGAATATATTGATGAAGGGTACTAAAGTAACTGTCTATCGAAACAGAGAGGAAAACTTTCGCAAATATTTCAAGAAATATTCAGATCTTGTGTACTACATAAATGTGAAAGGACTTATTGATGAACTTAAGGGGATGTCGGACTAAAAATTGACTGTCACAGTACAATGTGTATTTTTCGCGATTAAAACAATTTTAAGATATTTTCGACCACGGAATGCTGGGTTAGCGAGGTAGCTGCCATTATAAAATAAGGAAAGGTAAGATAATAATTTATAAAAAACAAAAATTCGAGCTAAAAGTTGTGAAATACGACGCGAGGCGGGTGACGAAGTTTGACGGAAGATAAACATAAGCCAGATAAGCCGTGCTGTAAAGTTACACGTATTGTGACGAACCTGTTCAAGATTCCCTTAAGCCAAATATATACAAACCTGAGAATTGAAGGTTATTCATTGATTCATCAAAACGCAGTCTGAATACCGGCCTTCATCACAATACAAACAATTTCGCTTCTATTCCGTTAGCACATTCAACTGTGCTAAAAGAAGAATATTCAAATCTTGAAATGGTTTTGAAAAAATTAAAATATGAAGAACATCAGTTGCAAATATGAGGAGACTTAAAAATTCTTTCCGTGTTACTTGGACAACAATCGGTATTCACGAAGTATCCATGTTACTTACAATTCTTAATTGTTTAATATTTTGATAAAGCGCTGCGAAACAGCAGAACACGAGAGCGCTCCGTGCACGCGTACGCGCTGAAGCCGCGAAACGGAAGAGAGCGACCGGGGCGAGCGAGCGCTCCCCACTTGGCATGGCTCTTCGCCAGGCTTCTCCTAGATTTTCCTCCTCTATCCATTGGTACCGAGTTTTATAAGTCGTTTATTAACACCCCATATATATATTTGATTTCGGTGCCAAAGCCTACGCAATGTGACACCAAAATCGAACCTACCAATACACTGGCCATCGCCGGAGCGGGTTTTCCTAATCAAGATTTATTCCACTGAGTTTGCCTATAGTTTTCCCAGCTCCACACACCATGATCCTGGGCAAATGTGGAGATGGAGCGGTCAGGGGTGAAGAGGATAAAAAGATTAGGAAACACGAAAAAGGAAAGTAGGAAAAAGAAAATAGGAGAAGTATTAGGACCACTAGCTTGGTCACACTAGACATATTATTAAATTGGGTTACACGTGGGTTCCCATCGCATTACATGAATTTTTGCGTAGATTTTCTTCAAATTTTTGCGTAGATTTTCTTCTTTTTCCTCATCGATGAACTTTATGGAGTTTTAGGGCCTAACGCTGCCCCAAACTCCAGATATTACAATTAATGTGTGTGATCGGCCCACTGTCCTCTGGGCTGGAGGATGAGAACAAACTCTCCGTTAGAGCCTTAAATTCCTTGTGTATACATTCCTTCAAATACAATAAATATATTACGACTAAAATAGATGACATTTATGCATAATACACTTAATTAAGTTTAATTAAATTTTTTGAAACACCAAGTTTATGCTAAAAATCAACTTTTTGCATAATAGTTGCATACTTCTTGCAAATTTTCACTAAAGATATTGAAATAAATATAAGAATAACTTTATCTTAATTGTAAGACCATATCCCTCACCAGTTAAATTTAAAAATCTGAAATAAAGATAAAACCACAAAGAATCTTATTCAAAAAATTAAACTCTACTTCTTTAATAAATAAAAAATAACTTATCTGATAAAAAGTTCTTCTTCAGACGCAATTAAAATTTATTTATAAATTTTTAATTATTAACCTATTAAGTCCTGAAACGGCAAAATTTCTATCTTGCGTTTGAGCTCAGAAAACTTAGTGAAAAAGTAAGTAAATATTTTGCAAATACCCTATCCTACTATTTTTGGATACGCTTTACACGATGCAATTGTTTAAAAAACTTAAAAATTTGATTTTCAATTGTTAATTAACAAATTAAAAAAAAATGTGATTTTTTGGCAATTTTTTTTTTATTGTTTTATTTTTTTATTGAAATATGCACAAAATTGCACAACACTTCTCTTCTTTTTAATGCCGTTGAGTTTTTCATCGTGCGATTTTTTTTAACAAAATGGCGGCCAAAAAACGAAAACAAAATATTCGAATTTTCAGTTTACTACTATTTTTTACGTTTTTTCATTGGGATCGTGAAAATTATTCAATTATTTTAGTAAAAATGTAATTTATTAGTTTGTTGATTTACAAGTTTTGAAAATGTACTTGTTGCATGCATTACATAACAAGTAAGTTCTTTTAGAACAGAAAGAACAGTTTTTCATCTTTTCATCCCTTATCACCTGATGTCCTT
>JAWWEM010046947.1:0-12478 GCA_035582935.1 Ormyrus thymus
AATTATCTCGTGAAATCGCTCTCCACCCCCTGCTAGTGTGCGAAAGCATAGGCAGAAAAAGGGAGACAATTAAGCAGTGTATGTAATGTAAAAATTACATAACATATTATTTAGCTAATTTATATCTACACATTCATTCTAATTAATTCAATTGTATTATTATAATCACAAATTAATTATAATAAGCAAATTTGAATACATAACAAACATCGGTATTTGATTTTTATCGTGTCGTGCTACAACGCTGGATCGCATTTAGTGGCTATTCCTCGAATTAATATACTGAAATATTAAAATTAATACCTTATTATCATTAAAATGGCATGCCAGGAAATTGAGCGGACGGTATTTACTTTAATAATTGCACAGATTATTTAGAGAATTTCAAAGAGAAAAAGCACCCATTACAGCTCTGACGAATTTATATTTTCAATATACCTTCCTAAAAAACATTGATTTTTCTGTTTGGTCTCGTTTTTACCAGAGTGCCCAATGAATAAGTAAAGAACCCTTACGCGCAGAATTGGAGTGTAACAATCAACCGCAAGTAAATTTCATTGTTTGTATAACCTCCGCTAAGTTGTAGGGGGTAGGCGTACACTTCTGTTGGTGTGAAACGATCGAACCTCTTAAAAGAATCATGAATCCCTGCCATCTATCTTCCGAACCCTTGATGTACAGGGTGCAGCCCTCCTTCGATTTAGGAGTAAGAGTAACAGTAGAATCTTTCGATCGGCAGCCGAAATAGAAAATACTTAATTCTCTCGCAGCGTCGATTATTCAACCGTTCTCCCTAAACCTGCTTCTTAAACGCACAAGAACACGTCGCCTGTACGACATAAAGTGTGAGCTGCACCCATCGCCCGGCCGTAGTTCTCATCCCTTAATCAGCTGCACCAGTTAAAGCGTTCGTGCGTTTAAAAAGCATAACTTTTGTTCCCTCGTCCAACGCGAAGAGCGAAAGGTCAGGACTCCGCAGCGGTCGCGAGCCCGCCGGCGGCGTTTGCACAGGTACCGGGCGGGGGGTGGAATCGAGCATTGGTCGGCGTCTGTCGCGGGACAATGGAAGGTCGGCGTGCATTTTTTACGACTCTCTCTCTCTCTCTCTCTCTCTCAGTAACTAAGGCACAGCTGAGGAGCTCGCTCCCGGCCGTTACGCGAGCTGCCTTTACGGCCACCGCGGGGCTGTAGAGTCGCTCGGAGAGCCGGCACTCTGCTTCTCGCGGCGCACACAGGCCTCGCTCCTCCCCTCCGCTTCGCTCGCTCGGGTCGTCGCCGTAAACGTCTCGCGTTGTTTGGCAACTAATATTTCATGACGCCGCGGGACGCGAAAAGGCTCTCCGGCTCGGCGTATACGCGACTCTCGGCGCGCGGGCGGCCGTCTGTAAGTGTGTGTGCTTTGCGTGAGGGGAGAAAAGCGCCGGGGCTAATATATAGCCTTCGGGAGTCGCTTTTTCGTGCGTGGCCGTTTTTCGAGATCAACTCCGAGGCGCGGGCTCGTGTGTCATTGTAATACGGCCGGGCCGGGAGCGCGCAGCCTGTCTCGCTGAATATTTAATATTTGTCGGATGGCGGGAGCTCCGACGCCTCTGCGTCTTTGTCTTTTATGTAATCTTCGTGCGCGGCGAGCTCTTGCTTTGGAATGACGCCTCGGAGCTGCTTAAAAGGTTTGCTTGCCTACTTGAATATGCTACGTTATTGTACCTGGCGCTCTGTGCGTAAAATGGAAGCCACTATTTTTTTCTTCTTTTTTTTTGTTGCCCCCCCCCCTCGCTTTATGCGAGTGTTTTTCCTAGCTTTTTATGGACTGATGTAGAATTTAAATTGAATGCTTTTTGCTGCAGTTTTATTATTTAGTACAACGCCGTGATGTACGTCAGCTAAATAAAACCTTAAACATTTTATAGAGCGTTGATAAAATCATGCTTTTTCGCAGAAAATATTCAGTGAAAATGTCGGATGTGTGCGCTAACAAAACATTAAAATTTAGTTAATGTTCCTCTATGTCCACTAGATAAAATTTATATTTGAAACTTGTAAAAATAACAGTTTTAAAATTTTATTTTCCTAATTATTCTAGACTTTAAAACTAAAATTTAGAATATAGCTATGACATAATAATTCAACATCTTTCACCGGACATTAAAGTATAATACTTTTGAGCGATTAACCATCTCACTGCTATATAATCGCAAATGTCCGCACACCAGTCGCGAATAATTATCGATAATTAAGTCAGCGCCCCAGTTGACTTTCTTAATTAGACACCCGAAGCCTGTACAAGCAAAGCGCTTCAGAGTCTCTCTCTCTTAGCAAAGCTCCTTCTTCTTCGGCTAGTGCACTTCCGGCGGCGCACCGGAGTTTCCTTGCTCCAATTTCTCCGACTCGCGCTCGGATTGAAAATCTCCCGGAAAAGCTCGTCTGACATCGAATCGTCGCTCCGAGATCCTCCGTCTCTCTTTATCTGCCCCCCTAGCAAGAGTATTTCCTACGGACGGCGGCAGCTCAGGAGTCGTCCGGTGGAACTGGGTGTACTCGCGGCACTCGGAAGCAGCTGATCGCGTCGAATCTCGCCTCGTCCATTTCCGCGGTCGCAGCTGTACAACTGATGCCGTGCGCCGTTGCACTCCAATCCCATTCGCCTCTCGCTAGCCGTCTCTCTTCCCCCCCTCGATATATATCTCGAGAGCTCGAAACTGAAATCCAGCGAGCGAACCTCTTGGTCCCTATTATGAGCGGCAGCGACGCCTCGAGCCACTACCGGGTTATTACGGGTGAGAAGATGGAGAGCTCGCGCCGGCTTTTACTTTTGTCGAAATCTGATGGTGACGTCGAGCGATGATATTATCGGGACGACCGGCCGTCGAACCTTTGGTGGAAACTCAGTGGCCGAGTGACGTCGTCGAATGGCCGTTATTCGCGGAAAATTGATAGTTAGTGGCTTTTCTGGGAGATTGAGTTTAGTTTTTCTCGCGTGGACGGATTTACGAAATCAAATTTTCTTTACACGTTAATTTCACGCTTCAACTGAAAAAAATCTTTCTTCGTGGGGCTAGTTGCTTGAAGCAATCTTTGTTTGTAGCTCTTGTCGTATTAGCAGCGTTTCGCGCTCCAAAGTTCCATAAAAGAGCTCCAGAAGAGCACCGGAGTAGATCAGAAATGGAAAAAATTGCGCCTCCAGGTCAGAAACTATTATCACCAGTAGTAACTATCGATGTTTGGCCATCCGAGCGCCGGGACGGGTCGAGTGCCTCAACACACAGACCTCCCGAGCGGCGGCCCGACCCTTTTACACGTAATCCAAAATCCCACGATTTCCAAGTGCGGAATTAGCGGCGCGACGGTACGTGGCCGTCTATAGACATACAGACGCGGCACTTCCGACCCACTTTACCGACGCGGCGAGAGTCCGAACTCGATCGGAGCGGAGAGAGTGCGAGTTAGCTGCCGGAGCCTTCGCTTGCACACTTACGTACACCGGGAGACTGTATCCCTCGGGCGACTCTCGACTCCCCGAAGTTCCAGGAGCGCGCGCGCGCCCGATCTTGCGGTCTTCCGATTAATATTGACGCTCCGCCGCCGCCGCTCGGGCCAATATTTCGCGGCGATTTAGAGCGCGCGCCGCCGATAAATCAAGCGCGCGAGCCGGTCCGGGAGCGTGCCCGAACTCGAAAAAACTCCGGGGCCAGGCGCCATTATCCGTTTGATTTTCCTTGTAGAGGTCGGGCTTTGGTATGTGCCGAGCAGAGTCGAATATCTATTTTTCGCAGCTGGCCAGAGGAATCAATTCGCTGTATCAATTGTGCCGCCCCCCCCCCCTTCCCTCGCTGCCGCGTCCGCGCGCTTTCGACGCTCGGCAACGTGAAATATGGAACTTCATTTTTTTCATTCTACGACTGCTATTTTTCCGAACGGGGAGAGTCCGCGTGTCGCGGTGTTTGCGCTTGTGTATCTGGTTTTTGATTGACGGTGCAGGTGATCAATTTCTATGAAATGTGTGGATCGGGCATTGAACTTTGGACGTGCGGCGCGTGTTTTTTTTTACTACATTTCTTACGCTAAATAGGGTAATTAAAAGGGAGTGCACGAAAATTCAGCATTTTTATTTGAGCGCACATTTTCGTTCTAAAATGGCACATTACAGTTTTTGATGTATTCATTGTTCTCCGTTAATTCTCTTCAGCTCTAAAAATGCTTTAAATGGAAATTCGTTCTATAAGTATAATTAAAAGGTTATTTTTTACTGTTAATTTAACTCAACTTTTTCTTCGCGAATAAAATTAGTACGTGTAATTAATGTTTTTTTTAACTTTTATCAGAGTTTAAACGTGTATAATTTATCACTTTTTGACGCAACATAAAGAGATTCATGCTTTTTAAATCTATATATTGTCACGGATGAGCTTGGCCATCCGAGGACCCGCGCGCGGCCGTTGCGCGTCGGTTTTCGGGCATGTCAGCAGTGAGCGGTGCTGCCCGGTGGGTCTCACGCTCAAAACTGCAGAGCGTGCATTTTTGAGCGTGGGACCGCTCGCCGTCAACGGTCGCGACGGCGGGCGAACAGTCAGATCTCCGGCAACCGTCGACGGGTGCTGACCGAATCTTGAGTTGTCCAATAAAGTACTACACATCTATTACATCTGGCATCCCTGGTGGGGACCCCGCTTCGGTTCGCGTAAAAAGGAAATAGCAGAAGCATAAAAGATTCTTGCATTACCGCGCGGCCGACAAAGTAAAGAGGAACGTCGGGGACGATGTTCTCGGTGGGGGGGAAGTGTCACGGATGACGCGCGCGAAAGATGATAAGCGCATCCGTAGACATATGAGGACGACTCGAAGAAGAGATTAGCATATAGGCATCGGTAGCTTAGTAGGAAGAGCATCCGTCGCGAAAATGGTTCGATTCCTGGCCGAGTAAAGCCATGCCTCTTTTTTTCGAGTCTCACCAAAATCCTCAATCAATCCGCGCACCCACGTAACAATATGTTAATCCATAACTTAATTCAATTTAATATTTTTAAACGACGCCTTCGAAATTTAATTATATTGTTGTAAGCACGAAAAATTTTATTAATTTTTCTCAAGCAGACTTCAAATTAGATCTACCAAACATGGTTACCTGCAGAGTTGCTTAGCTTCTTTTTTATTCCCTTGAAAATTTTTGAGCTTTAGAAATGTGAAAGATCAAGCTAGCGATAAAAGCTCGGATCCGAGCGTCGGCCGGCGCACGGGCAAAGAGCGTTCTTGAAATTTAATGAAAGAGAATTCGTGAATTTTGCAGGGAATATTGGCTGGATGCGTAGCACGCACGTGTATATATGCGAATTCGGGGCTCGGCTGCAGACGGAGGGAGACAGCGGAGGCAGTCCATTTGGCCTGCAGGAGCCTGCAGTCGAACTTTTTTGGATTTCCCGCCACGCGCGCTTGGGGAATATACGTGACGAGACGCACAAAACGCTCTTACGGCTCGTGTATTCGAATGCAATTCTTTTACTTCCGACGAGCGCGGCAACTCTTTCACCTCTGCGCCCGATTTAACGAAGGTCGAGACCGCTTTTTTCTTTGCTATATGAAATGTAAATGATGGAGGAGTAATACACGAATGTAATCTGCTTTGAAAAGCTTCGGTAATCTTGTGTTCAATGCAGGAGGTAATCCGAGTTTCTTCTTTACTCAGCTTGTATAAATAATTCCATGAAATATTACGTGAAATATAATCGACCCATCACAGTATTTTCATTAGTACTAAAGTTATCGCTGCATTGACAAATAGAAGAAAAACATTTAACTCTGCTGTGTTGTAACTTATTTTTGTTACACTGAGAAAAATAACACAAGAAAAATTACTATTTTTTGTGGTAACCGAAGGACAGACTCAAGTTATGGCCAATTTTACAATGATAATAGAAAAAATTAATATTTTGAATAGAAAAATTATTATGACTTTTAAAAATTACTATGTTACATAGTCATTTTTTCTATTATTATTGTAAAATTTTCCATAATTTGAGTCTGTCCCTCGGTCATCACAAAGAACAGTAATTTTTATTTTGTTATTTTTCTCAGTGTACCAAGCAACATGCAAATGCAAAGTAAATTCAATGAACGACTTTCGCGTAAGAAAAATCAAATCTGGAGGATTCGGTGCTATTAGAGCTCTAACATGTATGCGCATACTCTTGAATTGGCCAAGTACAAAGTCTAGGAATATCAAGCTTCACCGCAAAAGCCTATTAGATCGCAAGAGAATTTGTATACATGACATAAATTTTAATCTGTTTTTATGATTCTGAATAGTGTACAAGTGTTTTCTGGCAAGGCGCTGCCTATAGATTATAAACTTTTATAAATTTCATGTATTAACCGAAATACCTTGTTTACAAATTCGATATATACTTTTTGATGATACTGGGTAAATTTTAAGGCAAAATAAAGCAATAAGAATTAATAAAAGCATATTTCTCGCTGGTACATCAACGTACGGCATAATTCACTACATAAGTTTTTTTGAACGACTGCGTTTACAGGTTAACACTTTCTCGATTTACTAGAATTTACTACAGTACAGTGTAGTATTTACTACGGTATTTAATATAATACATGTAATTTACTACAGTACAGTGTAGTATTTCATTGATTTTTCATTAGATTTTTAGATAATTTCATTTAATATTTTAGGTAATTAAATAGTTGTTTAACATATTCTATTAATATTTCTACTCAATAATTATGAACTAGTACTTTTTCATATAATAAAGTGAAGTTAAGCAGTCCATTTGACAAACAAATATTGATACCTCGTTAATGATCAAAAGATTTGAAAATTTTCCAAATATTCTTGTAGCAATGTAGAAAAATATGATTTTTTGTAGAACTTTTCACAGGTCCAAGTTTCTTCCAATACCACAGCTTTATTTTCTTAGTTGTTTTCTGCCCGTCTAGATGATCTAAATGATAACATAACGTTGGCTCAGAATAGAAACTTTTATACTCAAAAAATTGTAATATTGTTTTGGAATCGGCAGTATTCCATTGTCAAGTTTCTCTTATCCTTTCTCTGCCCATGGGGAGTGCAGTACTCGTCGCTCGTTTTCATTTTACTAGTGTTTTTGGTACAAGCTAGCTGACGGAGACATATTCTGTATTCGCCTTATTGAATTTGGAAATTCTAAGTGCTGATTTAGATTCAGCCGCTTTAAAAACTTATTTAAACAATGCATCAGGAAGAAAAATATAAATTGGCAGCGACAGGATTAAAAAACAAGAATGAATTATTATTATTAAATCTCGAACAGAGAATAAGAAAAACATTCTTTAAAAATAGAATAGTGCTTTTTAATTATTACTAGATTAAGTGGTCGAAAGAATTTCAAATTAGTCGAGGATTATACTTTGTTTAAAATACGAAAGTAAACTCAAAGCAATAAACAAATGAATAATTGAAGGTTTATTATTTATATATAGGTCGATCATTAAACATCTACAGTATGATTTTGTCTTATTTCATGACCTGATAACAAGTAGAAAAAAAGTCCAGGAGAGTAATTTAAAGATAGTAGAATTTCAATGCCGAATAAGAGACATTGCAAAAAAGTATTAAAAAGTGCAAAGAAAAAAAAAGTAGCAGTAGTATGTAAATAATAGACGATAAAAAGAAGAGCGAGGAAAAGAGATTGCGCGGATTCAAGTTGCCATAGGAAGGAAGGCACGAGACGAAAGTTGAAAATAAAAAAAAAAAAAATAGAAAAAGAAGCCGTTGCGCCACAGAGTGGAGGTAAACACTCTCAATGGCTCGGCGCTACCGAGACTAGAATCTCTTTCCTCCTGCGTGACTTTCGCCTCCTTTCGCTCTCTTTCTCTCTATCCTTCGCGAGAGTGACAAGAGGATCCTAATATTTTCTTTGAACGACTCTCGAAAGCTTCGCATCTTGCCGCGCCGCTACGCGCCTACGGCTCAAAGCCGGGGAAAATGACGCACCGAAAGATACGACTCGTCGAGATTGCAAGTCGTTTTCGCGAAAATACTGAGATCGCGCGAAAGCTGACGTGTTCTGCTTTTGCTTCTCCTTTCTTCTTACTTCTATATTTGTATTATGCCAACACTTACAGGCGCTTTGCACAATCCGATATGAAACAACAGCAAGTGTGATTTTGGATGATTAAAAGGGATAGAAGTAACGTCACTGTATGAAATAAAAGCTGCCTACGAGGCAAAACAAAAATGACAGTTTATGTTCTAGTTTTAAAGCTTAATTTAAATTGAATCAAATAATAATACATGAAACTGTTAAAGGACTATGTTAAAAGAAGAGAAGCAGAGGCACAAATTTGTAAAGAAAAGCAAATCAATAGAGTTTGAAACTCTTTTAATCGAATCACCTTTCTGTATCGTGCTCTGAAAGCAATCGTTTTTGAAACGAAGTCATTTAGAGTCAGCGTGAAATTGCTGTAATACCGTATTGTCCCAGTTCTTTGATCTACTTAAGGCCAAATAAAACCCTCAATTTGCCAAAGACGTGCAAAGGCGGCTGTTTTTATCTCTTCATACTTTTTAACTTTAGCCTTAAAAGAAAATTTAGTTACGCTCGCTTTTACTCGGGCAGCTCGCAGTTTATCGCCAGAGTGAGAAAGAAGGTTCCGCGCGACAAATAAATAAGAGCCGAGAGCCAAAGTCAATTACAAGTTTCGCTAATCACAAGATAAGACAAACAGGCCACGCGCGCTGCATCATGATTCATAAGCTACACAAATCCGAGAGCTCCGCTGCCGGGATTACTATTCTCGCGCTCGAGCAAGAGGGTAACGTTATCTAATTTGCATTTTGCATTCCTGCGTGTGACCCGCGGGAGAGGTGGGCCGCTCGTAGCATTCGAACATCCCCCTATTAATGAACGTTTCCTCCGCCTCCCTCCGGCGACCCCTCTCGACTCCGTCTCTATCTCTCCACCGCATCCACCCCTCGCCCCGTTCCCTCTTGCGCTATCTGCCGCTATCTCTATACATCACACCTCCTACTATCATCGTCTCTCCCTCGGCCGTAATATTACTTCAATTCTCTTACTTTCCCACTCTTCTCACGCTCCCTCCGCCGCTCGCTGCTTTTCCTTTTGCCTTGGCTGCCTCGAACGCGCATTTATCATTTGGTTTTCTATTTTTTCAAAGTAAATGGTAGTAATTCAAGCTCTACACTTGCGGCTAATATAATACTTTTCGTATGGCAGTTCAATTCATTTTTCACGGCTCTGCGCGTATTTTTAGCTGCGATACGCCGGGAAGATATTTTACTCATTTCTATAACGCATTATAAATAATATTTACTTATCCATCGTATGAATTTCACATCCACAATTTTCTTGCTTTAAGATACCCCACTTCTGGTAACTCTCTATTTTGCAATTTTCACCCCACAATATTCCATTTTATGTTATGCTTGGCGAATTGAAGTACCGCGGTGTATTGAGCACTTACAGAAAACTGGGTTAATAGTCATTGCTTCGAGAATACTCGTACAGCTTTTCTCCTGTTTTGCGCGAACACGGTCATGTGGAACAAATTCACAGAAAATAATCGTAGATTATTTTACCTATCCATTTACTTACTTATCGCGCCACAAGTGGGCGCAATAAATATCGTAAGAGATTTTTGTCCCCGCAGATTCTCAACGCGCGTCAAGATAAACGCTCCAAAAGTGCCCGTGATAAAAATCTCGGCAAAAATATCAGACACGCTTCATTTTTCTTTCCAGATCCCCTCGCCGAGCGCCCGAAATTCCGTATATTAAACCGCGGGAAAGCGAAAGCCGCCGATACGTTAAGTTAGACTATTAATACACCCGAGCACCGACGGCGGCGAGCAAATTAACCGATTGTTCGTACAATATCACGTACTTGGCGGTGTGACTTGCGGTCGTCGTCGGTCTGCCCGTACCTACATACGTAATACTCCATCTAGCGGCGCACCTGCATTCGCGCGAGCCCGAGCGCAAGCATATTAGTTCGGAATCGAAACCCACTCGCTACACTACTAAATGCCAATCGAGCGCGCAATCGACCTCCTCGTACCCTCACCTCTCTCTCTCTCTCTCTCTTGCCCTCGCGCGGCCCGAGCTACACGTAAGCTTCCGCAACCGCGGCGTGTACATAGTAGCCCGGTGTGTCGGCGCATATAATTTAAGCCCGCGTATCAATCGGCCGCTCGGAGCAAAGCCGGCGCGTCGTCCGCCGGCTCCTGTGTCGCCAGCTGCGCCATGCAACGTTAAGGCGAGATGTAAGACCCGCGGGCTTGATTTCCCGATGGACGGGCCGAGAATACGGCCTGCCTGCCCACTGCCGATATCTGGGCTCGGGGATACATATATTGATTCGAAGCCCCCCTCCGATATGACCGAGCGTCAACCGAAAGGTGTGTACATGTATGCCCGAGCCTAATTTAGACTATTCCTTAAGTAATCTGCACGCTCGAGTGCCGGGTGTTTTCTGAGCAGGGTGGAATTTTAAATTGATCGCTTCCAGCCTGCGGGTAGGTGTGCTGAATTTTTTATACTTTTGGATAGATTATTCAACGGTTCTCGACAATGCCGAACTACCGCGCAGACCGTTTCGTTTTTGTTCGTCCAATATGCTTTGTAAGTGCCAAGTTATATTGTACGTTGACTGCTGCAATTAATATAATCAGTATTTTTGAAACAAAACATGTAGTTTGCAGCGCAACGGCGAATGTAATATTTACCAGAGCACTTTAACACAAGCGATATATCCCTTTTGCACCTGCAATTTAATACGTTCATCGAAGCATTGGCGCACAAATAACGCAACAATATAAGAATTCTCGTTTCGATAATATGTTAAAGCCTGGAAAATTAATTATTAAAATTCAACGGAACGATCCCGTCCGCAATGTGCAGCTGTTACGGCGGCGTAGAATTTACGTTGCGGTTCAAGCATTACAGTGCGCCGAAACGTCGGGGAATCGGAATTGATAATATTCGATATTTGACGGTAACCGCAGACCTTTAACCTTCGGCGTCCGCTGAAAATTAATGCTACTTTGCAACTATATTGTTATTATTATATTTATCAACGCTTCGCGCGCAGTCTATAATTGACGTTTAATCCCGGCTCGTTTGCGCGATTAAAAACATCGGAATATCAAAGCTGCTTTAGCCGGGATTAGCATCTACGCACGCGAAGTACTAATAATCTAGCAATTAAATCCAGCCGATGAGGGATGAGCTTTGGCGCAGAAGCCTGTCACGGATGACGCGCGCGAAAGATGATAAGCGCATCCGTAGACATATGAGGACGACTCGAAGAAGAGATTAGCAGAGGCATCGGTAGCTCAGTGGGAAGAACATCCGTCGCGAAAACGGAAGGTCCCGGGTTCGATTCCTGGCCGAGTGAAGCCATGCCTCTTTTTTTCGAGTCTCACCAAAATCCTCAATCAATCCGCGCACCCACGTAACAAGCCAAATCGAGCTAAAACGCAGCGGGAGCTACCGCCGCGAGAGCTCCTCGAGCGGGCGGTGCGCAGCGGCCCGGAGTCGATCGAGTTATCGAGTTGCTAATTGCGCCGCGAGAGTCCACGGAGATCCAGAAATTGAATAAAACGATTGGTAAATTGGCTATATGCGCCGCTCGGGCTCAAGGCAGACGTCGGCCACGCAGGCACGGCCGCGATGCGCGCCAGCTAGCTCTCTCCGCAAACTTTGCGCCGGGATAGACTGTCGCAGCCGAGGGGGTTAACGTCGTTAACCTCTCGGCAAGCCGGGCTCAGTCCGGCCAAGTAGCGCAAATGCTAGTCGACGATCGTCTCCTGATCCGGATCCGTCTCTGGCGATAGCTGCGAATCCGTGTATATTTGCTCGGCGTGTGTACTCGGTAAGCCAGTTATCTCGGGCCGCGCGCACTTGCTTTGCCTGCCATAACTGCGAACTGCTCAAACTGCTTGAGTTTCTTTCTCTCTGGCTGTGGCGCGACAACTTTTACTTCTGGCATAAAAGTGCAATAGAATGTGACAGAAAGGCAGGAAAATTTAAAACAATCCTCGACACTTCCGAAGCGAATTTGTCAAAGTGTACGAGACCGGCCTCGTTCATTGGACATGTAAATTCTCCCAAGACTCGAAAAGCAATCACCCCCGGCTGATTTACGCGCGGCTTATTTTAGATTATATTGGGAGAGCGAAGCGAGTCCCGAGGAAATAAAAGAGAGAGTTTCGTATATCTGCAATATTAATAAGCAAGTCGACCGATAATAATAAAAGCAGAGCCCGCAAGAAAAAAAAAAAAAAAAACGGGCGAATAAGAGGCAGCGGCGGGGGCGGCCTGCTCCTGGAAGTGAATCACTTGAAATTGGCAAGCGCGAAAGTTTAATCGACACGCGAAACGCCCGAGGGCCTGATCGCTCGGGGGGGGGGGGGGGGGGGGGGGGGGGGGGGGGGGGGGGGGGGGGGGGGGGGGGGGGGGGGGGGGGGGGGGGGG
>JAWWEM010046958.1:0-12477 GCA_035582935.1 Ormyrus thymus
TCTAGGTAGATGTAAACCAGTTTTTCAATTTCTAGTTTATTTCTAGCTTAAAACCTCTTACGCTTTCCACCAGGGTATAGCTAAGAAGTAAAAAGGATGAATGAGCACCAAGGCACACTAGAAATTTTAAATAATTGACAGTATAATCTGTTTTTACTTGCAGTTGGCGAAGCGCGAACGACGGTAGCCGTAGCTACATCACCGAGCTCACGGACCAGATTCGCCAGAAGGAAGAACGAGTTTTGGTAAGTTTAAGATAAAATTACCTCTAGTCCCATTCCAATTAGGATTTACGTCTGTAGGCAAATAAAATATGTCGTTTATTTGCAGTCCTAGACGTGATTTCATAAGAGTTAAGAGCATTTTTCCTATAAACAATTACATTTTACATTAAACTCATAAAATTGTCTATCGGTATCCGTCGAGGAAAATATTAAACATTTTGAAAAAACTGTAATCAAGTAAAGAGAAAAGAAGTCTTATTTATTCGTGGCACTTATAAAATTTTAATAATCTTTAAATGCTGTAAAATTTATTTAATTATTAAGCACATTAATTTTAACGCTAATAAAAGCACCCACATACACCTATATAATATTTTACGGATAATTTCGCCGTCAGTTGATGATTGAAACATAAGCAGAGGAACAAATGAGTGAGGTGGGGCGTATTGCAGGAGGAGCATCGCCGGGAGAGCGAAAACTGCCGACGGCACTTCGACACATGGCGGCGGCTTTGGGGCAGGCCAGGACACGGCGCGCCCATCGATCACGCTCGCCGACGCAACAATCTCCACGACATTCTCTACCGAGCTCCGCTCGACTCCGCGCCCGCCTCCGTCTATTGAATTCCGCAGCCTAATTTAATAAGCCGCGCGCATTCGCCGAACTAATAAACCCTTTTCGCCTCGCTCGCCGTTTTTCGTTTCATGCGGCATGCAACTTTGTGAATTTAGTTTGGGCTTTCAGGGGGAGGACACTGGCGGGGGGAGGAGTTTTGGGTGTAAAGAAGAATGCCGTAATTAAAGGGGGTCTTAATGCGTATAATTATCAATACAATGTCTGATAATACGATCCCGATTAGAAGTCTCGATTGGAAGGGCAATTTTATCCGCTTATTTGAAGATTATTTGAGAAAGTAATTTTAAAAAATCTTCCCTGTTGGAAGTTTTCACCGTTATTTCACGAGTGTTTGGCAAAATTTTTTTAAAATTGGCCTAGGTTTCGACCAACAACCCTGCTAAAAACGACACCGTTTTCATCAAAAACTTGGTGAGATATTGATCAAAATGATTAATAAATAATAGATAAAAATAGATGATAATAAAATGATAATAATAATAAAAAATAATAATAAATAACAAATGACAAGGTATGGTTTGTACACCTAAGAATTCGTGCACATATTGTGCACAATTTAGCATAGCCCGATATATCCATTTATAAATTTCATCAATGTTACAGTGTGTACAATTAATAGGTGCACGATTCTTATGTGCACAAATCATACCTTGCCTTTCTAGGAATAACAATGCTTAAGAACTATTTTTTACGCGATTAACAATTTTTTCAATAGCTTTTCGGTTACTGGTTATTTTTTAAAACTTTTGGCAGTAACTGTCAGGTTCCAACCACCTTAAATAGCTGTTGGCTTAAAAATCTGTTTTGTTCATTTCAAACATTTTATTTAATGACTTTACAAATATATTTTTTAAATATAAGTCTAATATAAAAAATTAAATTTTGCGGAATCGGCGTTTAAAATTTGTTATTTGGAAAACGTCTAAATTTGTTTTTCGATCTTTTATTAATTATTAATTGTTAATTCTTTTATTGTGTAAAAATGTATATCTTTGTACTGCATGTAACTCTTTATTTAACAATTTTAGGCCCGAATAGGACTGTGAAAAAAATAGGTGAAATACTTAGGAGTTACTTACTACATTAGGGGTTTCTATCTCAAATAATTTTTTTACCTTTTATTGGGCAATATAATCCAGTGATAAACATATAAATATTGAATTTGTATACTCCATATTGCTGCAAAATATAAAATCTTTTAACAGTAAGTAAATATAATCGGAATAACAGTCTGAACAATATCAAGAAAAATTTGTTCAATGCTCGCTTTACATGCAATTAATTTTAAAGTCACTGATTCCTTGCAACATGATTTTTTATTTGTTTATGTTACATTTGGCGCCTTCAGTATTGGCAAACTTTATAAACTTTAATGCATAAACAATATTTGTGCTTTCCGATAGCAGTGAATCAGATATTGACTTGTTACGCATATTCCAGACAAACCGGTTAAAACCCTTTTAGCAAAAATATGTTTATTCAGATAATTGGTACGTTAAAATGATGTAATTCACTTTGAACTCCATAATTGCTTTCTCTCAAGTCTCACGTAAACATTTGTATTTCCAGGCTTATTTTTTAAGAAAAAACTATTTTTCGTACGGTAATCAAGTTGTAACCTAAATAATTTTTTACCAACTCGAACTATATCGAACTATATCGAGCTTTCGATAATCGAAAACAACTAGTTCCATTTTACACGTACGTAGGATATGAAGATAAATGTACAACTAGCGAAAGCGCGAGAAAGATAGATTTTCGTCCACTGATGACAGGCATTCTGGCGTCGTTATTTATTGCGCTTCTTTTTCCTCCAAGTTGAGAAGCAGAAGCGTTTGAAAAACCAATACATTCTAAGCGGGATCAAAACTCGCCCGCGTTTCATTCAAGCCTCGAGGGATGGCGAAATCTGTTTGCTGAAATTTTTCAATATTAAAAATAAAAATTTGTAATCCCAGGAATCGATTCGATATCTGGCCGAAAATTTCTCCAGCAAATTTAAGCTCCTGCACTTCGTCGCGACATTTCGCTGCTTCGGTAGATTCGCGAAATTCCGCAGCTCTTTTCCAAATAATCGTTGAAAGGATCTTCAGGTCTAGCTGGCGCATTGTTTGGAATACATTTCTGACTTGGCCAGTTTATTAAGCGGCATTAGCCGCGGTAGTCGTAAAAAAAAATCCAATTTTGTAAAAACAGCCCGTACAAAGACGAACAATAGAGGCTCTCCGAGGCACAGAGGAAATTAGCCTTTCACCGCTGCTCCGTCCATTAAAACGACGGCGCGTCAAAGAATTCCTTTGGAAAACAACGTGCCCGGCCGTTTTTGAATTTTCAAGTCCCGTCTCGACGGTGAAAATTTCTTGTTTTTTTCTTGTTTTTTTTTTTTTTTTGCCATTTTCAGCTGGAAGTTCTTCTTCCGCCCTCGCGGCTCAGCCGCAGACGCGCAAGAAGCGCGCAAATTTCCCTTGCGGATCTGGGCTGCGCGAAAAAATCGACTTGTTTATCTTCATTAAGGCCGAAATCTTCCTTGGCTCATCCGCAGACGGAGCCTGCGCCTCTGCGCGTACCATCCGCGTAGCTGGAGCTCCTGAGCATTAAATCGAGATTACACGTCAGTGCGATTCCCGAGTAATTTTCCCCCGGCTAACTTCCCGTTCTCCCGCTCCGCTGCGCCCCCTTTTGTCTGCGCGAATTTGAAGATAAAGCTTATTCTATAACTCTGCGAAGGGCACCGCTCGGCTCCTTATTTTTCCCGACTGCAGCAGCGCATTTCTTTCGGGCTGCCGCTTGCCTTAGTTGCCTCTCCGCGTCGGCGTCGGCCCCATTGTCTGGCTATTGTGTCGCCGTATTGTGTCGTTACCACTGCCGGAGCCCTCGACTCGGCCGAGCCTAAGAGCGGGGGCGATTAATTTTCCGCGAAATATCAGTTCCGGCACGCGCTTGAATTTTCAGTGCGTAAGGCAGACGTGTATCGTGCAGTGTTTCGGGAATGTATCGGGTGGAAGACGGTAGCCGAGGTGGCAAAGAATTACCCTGGATATATATATATACGTGGGCTGGACCAGGAGCGCGGCAGCTGGGTGGCATTTGAGCGTTTGCGTACAAACTTGAGATTCACCGATAATTGAGTCAATTATGCCGCCGCCTCGCTGCTGCCAGTACGCCGAGTCATGGGCAGGAGAGTACAAGGCGAGTGGAGCTCTGTACGTGCACTTACAGCGCCGGGAGAAGCCTTTGTGCAGCCGAGCTCTATATTTCGACGGCGCCCCGTGTTTTAGTTTGACGTGATTGTTTAGTTCGCTTCCCGATAATTGCTTCTTTTCCGCATACAAAATTACGCTTTTAATGAAAAGTTTCGTTGGAAATCGGCGAGCTAATAATTATTGTTCTTTTGAACTGATGAAACTTTGAAATTTTACTTTTACATCTAAAAGCAGCTATGAACTATCGTGCTGGCTTCGTAAAACAAGGATAGCGCGATTAAAAGATAATAAATAAATAGTCTGCAAATTTCGTGTCGGAATTATAAAAGAGTTCACTTAACTTTACAATAGTTTTAGAAGTGCTTTGAAACCACTTGTTAAAACGTCTATAGACCTTTTGGCGTGGTTTACTAGTTAGAATATAATATTAGGTATAATCGATCTAGAATTACATTGACAAGACGCTCTTCAATGTCGTTAGTGCCTGGTTGCCCTCGTGCTTTTAAAAAAAATAATTCGGAGAACGGACGTAAGTAATAGGTAAATAACAATAGCTGCGGTGGCTTTGGGTCCCGCCAAAGCCACCTTCAGCACCGCGTACAGATGGCGTGATAAATACATCCCAATCGCGAGATTGATTAAAAAGAGCTCGACGCGAGCCGGGTCGCTTTTTCAGCGGCCGACGCCCGCGGCCGCGCATTGAAAAAGAGGAGTCGGCCACCGCCGACGTCCTGCCAGCCGGGGCGCCAATTGATCGACTCCCAAAATGAGTAATTGTTTGCGCTCGGCGCTGCACTGTATAATATATACTCATCTTTCGGCCGCGGCTGTAGTAGATAGCTGATGCTTCGGTCAAATGAGCGCGCATTCTCTTTCAAGCAAGTTTCGTTAATGATTATAATTAACAGAGATTTAATAATGTACGGCTTAAATGAAATGTTATTCTTGAATTTAAATGATTTAATTGAAAAATAGAAATATATAAATATGCTATTTACTTTGAATATGATATGAAATAAGGAAAAGCTGTTTTTAATTTTACAACTTAACGAGGAAGAGATAATCAAAGTTTAATGAGTTTTAAAATAATTAACGTATAATAGTATAACGTGGATTAATGTACTGACCAAATAATACATCTAATCGTATTTCGGCTCTTTCGCTTGGTTAAATAAAGATGAACATTTTCACTGTAATGATTAATTTATATTTCAAATGTATAGTTCCGATTTAATTTATTAAAAATAATGTATAAATGTTTACGGGAATATTTTGCATATTATTATTATTAATAAATACCAATGGAATTTTTAATTGCTCAGTAAATATTAAAAGCAAATCCATTGCATGTACATACATTGTAGGTATTGAAAGCCTTGAAGTTCTGGCAGCGGAGAGTACGTAAAAAATGTTTAGACTGCCGTGTAAAAAATTTTATTTTAATTTTTGTCAACGTTTCGATCTATTTCGACTTCAGAATTTATCGACTCCAGGAATTATCCTTTGAATCAGTAATACAATTAAGTATGACATTTCGATATTATTTAATTGTTACTTTGGGCTTGCGACAATATTAGCTGTCGCGTAATTCTTATTGTAAGCAACATTGTTCACAATGCGAGATAACAAAAAGTTTAATTACTGTTTTCAACTGATGTTGCGTAACGCTAAAATTTTAGATTATAAAAAAAAAGAATTTTCTCATTTAAAGGTAAATTTTAAAGGGGCACGTCAATGATTGCTTATTACGTAAGATTCAATTTCGACAAACAAAATTGCTTAAGCCACAACGCGGCAATCGAAGAGGATGCTTCTCTCCTCCGCCGAACTTGTTTCGATAAAAGGAGGGGCACGGGGCAAGTTGACAAAGAGGTTAGCTTGCGGACGGTAGGCTAAGAAAAATTGATTATATATATATAGAAAAGAAAAGATCGATAACGTGAGCAAAGGGCAGTGATGCCGCTGGAAAAATTGCGTCTAGGGTCCCCAAATTATTTCATTCGATCGACTGCTCCAAGCTGCAAACTTCAGAGTGAAATAACTTAGGAAGTATATCTATATCATAATTCAATATATAGATATACTTCCTAAGTTATTTCACTCTGAAGTTTGCCGCTTGGAGCAGTCGACCGAATGAAATAATTTGGGGGCAAAGGGGCTAATGTACATATATATGTGAGCGAGGCTAATTAAACAAAACAAATTGATGAAGCGAGCGTCTTTTTGCCTAAAAGCACAAGATTTTTTGCTCTGAGCTTGCAAGCTCAATTCTTTTTCCGACTCCGAGGAGCACGGACGTTGTAATCTAGTCAATAAATATTTAAAGATTACCAGTTGTTTTTTTTTCTTGTGCGTAAATAAAGTAGTATATTGCATTGCGACTGATTAATTTGATTATATTTTTTATTTGCAATGTATATAGTGAGGATGGCCTAAATAGGCGGAAACGTTAGCAAAAATTTTAATAAAATCTTTTTGACAGCCGTGACCAATCTAATCATTTTTTCATAATTACATATATTGTAGGTATTCATGGATAAATATTAAATGAAACATAAAATTAATGACAGATAAATTCACTTTTCCGAATTTGAAACATGAATATAATACATATGTTTTTTTGTTTTAATTGCATAAGTAGATCATCGAACTGTTTTGCTTTTCTTTGTTCTGAGAAGAATATTATTGTAAGAAAACTTCCTGGCGTCGATATAACTTTTTATCCAGAGTATTAGCACCTTTTTTACTTTTGTCTTTTTAAGAGTTAACTGTAAACATACATATTTTTAATTTTTGCGAATCGAACATAGTTTAGCAGATAATCAATACATATTTTTATATCAAGCATGTACTTAAGCAATGGCCAAATAGCTATATGTTACTACATGGCTTATTCTTATAAACATACGGCTTATGACGGCGATTGTATAAGATTTTAACAAGAAAAATAATTATATTTTGCAGCACTTTAAGAATCTGATATTAGATATTGAATATTAAAATGGAGATTTTAAACTATGATTAACATCGTTGCGAATCGTAACATATATTTAGTCACCGCCATCTATAAGCAATGTTAGCGCTGTCCTACGCCACTACTTTTTTTAATCAGTCTATGAGCAGTTCTCCCCTGACTTGTAGCACATTTCAGACGGCACAATAAAGATAAATTAATGTAAAGCTCTATATACGCATTTGATTATTTGAAACTTTGAATCCCTGAAAAGCCTATTTTACATTATTAACTCAACATTCTAATTGATTCTACATTACACTAAAAAGAAATTTTTGTCAAAAAACAATTACTGTTTTTCAACAATACTTAGAAAGTCATTATTGAACGTAAATCTGACACCATCTGCCTTTTGAAAAATTAATTGGCATATAATCTCGAAATAACTCTGGGCAATCCTCGGCTCAGCTTACTCGAACGCAAAAGCACGCTTCTTGGCCGCAGTGTGCACAAGGGGAGATCGAACAAACAGCTCGAGGCCAAAGGATTGCCATCGCAATAATTCATCGGTGCCTGAATGATTGAAGATTATCGGTCTCCCAAAACGAAAAATCCCTCGGAAAATCTGTAGTTTTTCGCGAAGGCTTCTTTGAGAATGCATAGAAACCCTGAATTTCTCAATTCATGGCCCCGCCGGCGCAGCTTTCGTCTAATCGCACGAGGAAAGGAAGGCGCAGGGCGCAGAGAAAGAGACTAGGCAGGTAGGTAAAATTGGCCCGGAACCCAGTAGACTTACTCTTACTTATCGCATTTGGTCTCGTCTACCTTTTCCATCTCTGCTCGTCGCGGAGCCCAAGATTAAATCTACCATTGAATTATTTACAAGTAGCTTGGAGCTATACTTATATCAGACTGCGAGGCTTTTTACGTTGGTAGTTGTGGGTGGGGTTGGGTTTCTCACACTTTCGAGTGGAAAGTCGGTGAGGCAACTTACTCGGATTTCCTCTTTTTGCTTATCTATACGGTGTTTGTATACAGAGTGTTTCGCGTCAACTTTGTCGTTCTTTGCGACCACAAAAATTTATACTTTCTTTTTAGCTTTGGGTATTGTTGCAGAACTCTGGTAAAGGTTTTTTATTCTAAGACTTGATATATCCTAGTTTAATATTATTATCTCGAAAAACTTTTTAGAAAAAGAAATTAAACAGGTTTTCAATGGTTGACTTACTTAATAATAAGATCGACTAAAGTAAATTATAGTACTAAAAGTTTCCAAGAACCTGAAAAATTGAGGCTAATTGACACGAACAAGAGAATAGTGAAACTGAATCTATAGACTGATGATTTATAAACAGTAATTATATTTTTCAAGTATTTATTTGTATAAGCTTACCGACATGCGCCAAATATGTCTCTTTCAAATTAATAAATAGTAATAAAATAATAGCACATTAATATGGCCGCTTTCAATATGTCACCTCCACGTTTCAAGTGAATTGATCAAAACGTATTAAGTTATCAATATTTTTTATTTATATAAAATAAAACCTTCTCAATTATCAATAACAAATTGGAGCATGTTCACTACATAATGCTGATCAGAATGAAATAAATTCATTTTGAATAATCAACTTGCAGGCATTTGCATATTGTATTTGCAATTTCTACGTAAGCAGTATTTTTAAGTAAACTCGCTGCCAATTTATGAGCACTTAGCTTCTTCCTAACTAATTTACCGTTCTAATATTATCTCCGATATTCACTAAAAACCATCGATTTCAATAAAATAATTTCAAACTATTCTATATTTAATTAATTATTTATTTTTGTATTATTTTATTTTTATACGTCCATTTTAGAAGTTAGTGAACATCAAATAAAATTCAAATAAAAATTTTGTTATTGGAATATTTAAAATTCTAATAAACAGAATTTTCGACATTCCATGCGCAAAGCTTGATTTCGCGCAAGCTTCAATAAAAATCATGCGCTAAATCAAGCTTTGTACAAGTCGTATAAAAAAATATTGTTCAATACAAGAGCATAAAAGTGATTTTAACCTGGTGGTACCTTTTCACACTATCTTCGTTTTGAAAAAAATTAAATAAAAATTTCAAGTAAATTGAATCTCTAACAATTATTAGCCAATGAAAAGTAATTTTTGTATTTTATTTGAACTGTATTGCTAAAACTAATGTAAAAAATTATAATAAAATAATAATAATAATAAAAAAAATATGACTGTACTATGTTATACATATAATCGCGATATCATATATAATTTAAAATCGTTATAAAAGAAAAACTAGTAAATGAACTTCAAAAATTCTATTTAATTTTGAAAGTTTAGTTAAAGACGAAAAAAATAAGTGGTCGATCATTGAAAAAGACCGATTATTCACTAAGATACAGCTATTCAAAAAATTGAAAAAAAATAAATAAAACCTTCATATCTTTTCAACTAATAAGTTTCATAAGCAGAAAAACTATACAGCTCTGAATATACGAAAGATCTATCTTTTCCCAAAATTTCAAATCAATTAAAGTCTTTTTAATCCCGTAATCGTTGGTCATAGAAAACTCATTTTTCTCAATTTTCAGTTTTTTATTCAAAAACCAATTGACAAAATGGCTTAAAATTTTAACATGTTATAGCTTTTTTAAAAAAAAACACGTTTTTGTTAAAAACAAAAGAACCATAAGAGTAACTTTTTTCTCTGAAATTATATGTATTTTTATGCTCTTTAAAATGGTCTTTCTTCGATTCAAATATCTCAATCCTATCATTAAAAAAAAAAAAAAAATTAAAATTTTCAAAAATCGAAAATTTGCAATAAAACAAAAACAAATAAGCTAAACAAAAAAAGATTCTTTTTGCCACCATCACAAAAATTATTCTTGTTATTCTTGTTAAAATTATTTTTAAATTTATTCTTATTTATGACACCTTAATAAACAACTATAACAGGTTTTTAGAGCAACTCCAAAAATTACTATCACAAAGCTTCCTCTAGGAGGAAGCAAAAAATTAATCGCGTTTACTTACTTTAAAGCGCTCGTTTCATTATGATGCGTATCTTTCGATATCCCACTGCAACCTGCATTTAATCTTTTCCAGACTACTGCTGGTTTACAACAGAGGAAAATATCACATTTTTGCATCTCGTCACATCTGAAATTATGCTAAAGAACGAGAGAATTAGACGTCAGATTTGCCGGCTGAAAAGCGCCTCATAAAATATCCTCTGTATATTTCGCAACCATTCGAGCGAGATCTTACCCTCGGCTCCGTACGTCTGTCTATCTCGCCACCGGTCCATTTCGTCCTTCGACAGCAGCCGCTGGCCTTTTGGATCTAATAAGCACTAGGTATATTCTCTGTTACTTTATTTTACGTGCTAAAAGCTAGGTCCTAATGCGAGCCGACATGAGCGCTGGAACAGAACTATGTATGTATATATTCCTGGAGACAGAGCGGATGCTGGTCTGAGAGACAAATTTCCAGCGGAAATTTTCCGCGCTGCGCAGACGTATTTCGAAACATTTTTTAATACATCTTGAGGAACTGAAATTTTCATTTTTAACCGAACTCTGTGGAATAATTTGCTGACTTTTTTTATATAAACTGCGATTAAAATTTAAAAAAATGAATGAAAATCAAATCCATTTTTAAGCAGTCAAGCAATAGCTTTAATTAACAGCAACAATCATTATTTATAAATTAAAAAACGCGTTCCATATTTGTACATAAAGAAGTTTATTAACAATAAAGAATAAATGGTTCCCTCGACTAGTGCGATTCAAGCCATTAATATTGTACAAAACGCCGAAGTGCATCCAATTGTTTTTATCAATTCTGTTGACTAGTAATGACGAGGTACTTTTAGTATCGACGTACTTCACTACTTGCGATGTTGCGCAGGGGAGTTGGAGAGAACTCGACGCTTGCGATACTAAGGAAAAGTCTACGACAATTCTCCCAGCTGACAAAATTCCTAGCAATCGCAGAAGCGAACAATCAAATAGCAATCGTAAATTCAGCAATTGCATAAGTATTTGTTTGAGCAAAATCTCAAATCTCCCGCGCGCACTCGCATTTCGAAAACAAATATTAATCGTAGCTTGTTTCTTACTTTCTTTTGTCGAGAAGAATAGCTCGGAGAAGAGAAGAATTCTGCACGAGTGATCGAGGTGGATAGATCTTCACCTATTTATAACTTGAGTGCAAAGGGTGGGCGAGAGGAGGAGCAAGTCAGACGGAAGTCCCTTCCGCGGGAAGTCGTCGGTAGAATGAGTCTCCACCGAGATTTCTATAGACTGCAGTCGTGGATGACCAAGCAGAGCTCTTTCGCGCAACGTGCTCGTATGCGCGTGTGCGCGTACGTACGTGAACGCGCGCGTATGTTCTCGGCAAATAGGCGGAGGCAGGCGAAAGATGCTTGTCGTTCAAGCTCGTAGCGCAGAGATTTAGAAGAATCTTTACAAATGATGGCAGAGTGGAATGGCGGCTCTTTCGTGAGTGATAATTTTGTTGGTGTGCAACATTAATCACTCATAGTCTGAGAAGTGTCAGTCATTCAAGATGGAAAATGCGGTTTTATCGACCGGAGCATTTATTACGCTCACTGTTCTAAATTTGTACAATCGGAGCGCGGAACAATTAGTGTCAGTTATTAATTGCGTAAAATCATCCTCGGAGAAAAATGTCGAGGGACTCCGCTTAAAAACGGATTAAAAATTGTCATCAAACAACGCCTCGTTTGTATTAGGTAGGCGACATAAAAATTCGGGACTAGGGCTTACTTTACGCAGCACTGCGCATCGAAAAATGCGTTGGAACGGCGGTGCAATGCAATATGAGACTAGAGCGATTTTCGTGCGTGAACATATGAGCCAGAGTAGTAAAGAGCAGATTTTCGGCTTATTTCGTCGTCAATGATTTCTGGCAATGTTGATTCCCGGGAACTCGCTCGTCGAGTACTTCAATCGGCTTTCCTTTTATTTAATCCTCCGTCTCCTACAAATATTATCACCGCTCCCACCTTTCCGTTTTAAGGAAAAGCAGCCGCAGCGGAGCAGCAAGACAGCAGAGCGACCGGAAGAATAAGAGGATTTTATATTTTCAGAGGCGTGGACGGATTTGCGGGATTCTTTCGTTTCGTACAGGTTTCCGTGTTACATATAGCAGTACCTAATGCAAGATTCATCGATTTCGAAATTACTCAGAACGATTTGTTCAGTAAGTCTCAGAAAATAATAAGCGAAACGCGTGCAGAATATGTATAGTCATTACAGGGGGGATTTAAAATTCAGATGTTTAATGACATTTAAGGAAATTCGGTACACGGAGAAAAATTTTCTAGAAAAAATTACAATAGTACATGTTAATTTGATCACAGACTGCAAAAATCCTAAAAATTTACCATGTTCATAGTAAATTTTACAAGTCTAAATATGAAAA
>JAWWEM010047009.1:0-12471 GCA_035582935.1 Ormyrus thymus
TAAACAGTATAGTAAAATTTCTTATAAAATATAGTAATTTTTTGGGTTTTGACAGTCTGTGGTGGCTTTACTAGACAATATGGCAATTTTTACAAGATTATTTGTAATTTTTACTATATTATTCTCTCAGTGTAATAATAAATTGCAATTACTTTTTATGGGTGACTTATAATGGTACACCTTTATTTATCAACCAAAGTTTGATAAACTTTATTTCAGAAGTATTGGTATTGATTTTCAAAATCTTAAACTAACAAATCGAGCCATAATACATAATTCAGCCGAAACGGCAAACCTTCAATCAAGCTCAAGCCAGACATCAAAGAGAAACTCAACAACCCGAAAAACGTTTTCCCAAGGCAAAGGCATCAAGTCGGTAAGACCGTCTGCTTAAGCCTCGCCTCTTCATCGATAATACTCCCTCTCCTGTCGCGGCAGCTTCTTCCCCGGTTTCTCGCGGGGTGAAAATCGCCCCGGCCGGGACGTCGAATTGGGGCATCGCGCGTCATCATCCCCTCGAAATGGACGCGCATCAATACGAGAGCGCGGATTAACTATTCGCGATTCGCTCTGCTCGACACCTCGACCGATCGATTAAACCCCGATGTAAACGGCCACCGGAGACGACGTTAATTCTATTGAGACGAGCGAGATTTCGCCTGGTTTTTGCTTTGTTTTAAAAAGAGACTTCGGTCTTACGCTGAAATGCTTTTTGGATTAGGTTCGGAGGACTTGAATGGAAGTCAGGGTTGAATAAAATCTCTCGAAAGTTTCATTTCGAAATAATTCTTTTTTAATACGGTTTATCTTTTTATCAAACGATAAGAATAGCTAGAGAGATACGGATTCTGTTTCGTTTCCATAACATTGGAGTTTATAAAAGCGCCTAAAGATCAATTGGCGATAAATCCCGGTTACTGCAGGGTTGATTGTATATCGAATCAATTTATCATCATTATTGAAAATCAGCGAGGTGAAAGATTACAATCCAAGCTATCATTGTAAAAGCCCACTTACCGAGCACGACAATTTATTTATAACCACTGAAGTCACAGTACTCCTCAAGGCCGAAAAGTTTGTACAATGGTAATCACACATCGCGCTGGCGGAACAAACAGTAGAAAGTCCATAAAGTCACAATTCACATCGGCAACTAACGAATCCCCTCCGAAAGTGCTCGGAATCGGGGCCGAGGAATGTCGATTGAGTTCACTTGAGACCACAACGCCGCGAGCACTCGAAGCGGCCGTTTCCACAAATTCACCTATAGATACCACCTTCGCTGGTCCGGAAACGAGGGAGAGGGGGCAACGCATCGAAATCGTTTTGCCCGACCTTTAAGCTCATTACGTCGCCGGGCTCGATCTGACGCGCGCAGGCACGGCCGATATTGCTCTCCGAGCGTCGCGCGGACTGTATTTGAATGGCCGATAGTTCCTTCAGGCGCCAGCTGGAGCAAGCATGCTCAAAATGTTTTAAGCTTATTGGATATTGAAAAGCTTTTCGTCTCGGCGATGTTTAACATTCAGATGAAGTTTGTGTTACAAAGAGTGGAACTGGCGAGTAGTACAAAAGCCATTCCGTAGCAGACTTATATAAGAGCGCTAATATTTGAGTTTTCAGAAGCTTTGTCATGATGAGTAATAGATACGACTTAAAGTAGAAAGCCAAGGCAAAGAACGTTCTATCAATAAGAGAATTATGAACTACTCGTATAAGGGCGAATTGTCCAAAAGCATGCCTAGTCCTGGTGTTCCACCACGTTCCACTATAGTTTCAAAAATTACAATTAATCCTTTAGTTGTGCGTGTCATTGCCAAATATTTATTTTTAAATCTCGTGGAACGCGATGGAACACGAGAGCTTAGGCAGGTGGCGGTGGTAGTGGGACTTCTCGTGGCAACTTTTGGACAACTCCTAATAAGTAACAGTCACAAAGGACGCTTCGTTGGGAACGATATTTCAATTTGAAGTAAAACCGATTTACATTCTTAAATGAAACGCGTTAAAACGCAATACACTACACAGACAAAATTTTCTATTTAAAATTAGTGTGAAAATGACGATAATCTCGGGGCGAGGTTGTCATATTTGAATTTTTAAATGGTACCTGACATCAAATTTTATCAGTTTTTACATCGAAATTTTATCATGCTACCATGGTAAAATTTTATTCTGATAGAAATTCGTATGATTTTTAGTATAATTTTTATCGCTGCTGTGTATAAATTTTTACCATGAACAAAGTTAAAACGATAGACGACGTATTCTACCTAACCTTAATTCAATTTTCAGTATAACAAAAAATATTAACATATAATTTATTATTAAATGAAAAATTATTAAATATAATTTATTTATTATGTTTGATTATCACTAATTGGAAAATTTACTGTACTTAATTCGATTTTAAATAAATACATACGATTTTGACATTACTAGGATTGAGTAATAATTTTTACCGTACTGTCACGTTAAAATTTCATCTGACTTGAAATAATTTTTTTAAGAAGGGCCTTTTGCCCCATGATTTCATGGTAATTTTGAATAGAAAATTTTGTCTGTGCATATACAAGTTTTCGGATCCCGGCGAATCGCGTCGTAAGAGGGAGGGAGCTACGTACCTCGCGCGTCGCCGCTGCGTCCTATATTTTCTCGGTCGCGCGCCTCGTAAAATCCCGTCCCCGTCCTGCGCGGAGAGTGTATTATGTACGTGCGCCCGTGCCTGTGTGCGTGCGCGAGATAAGCTCGGCCTCGTAAAAGAATCGCAATGTCTCGGGATCAGGTGGGCGCGCGACGTGTACGTTGCGAGGCTGAGGATCCGAGGGTGGGGAAGGGAGAGGATCGGCCCCTGGAAAAAGGGTTCGCTCGCGGGAGCTGCCGAGCTGCGCAATTTCGATGCGGGTATATCGAGCGCGGGACGCGGGGCGCTGCTCAATTTTTAGTGACGGACGAGATATTCGGCGCGGGCGAAGAGTGTCGGCTTGCATTTTTCGCGCGGCGCGAAGGGCCGCGGGATTTAGTGGCCACCTGTTCGTAATGAAGTCATTGTTAAATAAAACGGGGAAGTAAATCGGGCTGGTCTTTTTTTGCGAAGCCGATGTAGCGCGCAGTGCCGCGGTAAAGAGAATTTTATAACCGGAGGATGATAAATAATTCTCGAATCTTTTGGGGTAAAAGTTTTACCGCTCGATTCGTTTATTTTCATCCTCCGCGTAAGCAGGATAATTTTTAGCGGGCAGCGTTACGGCGAAGTGCTCTGGTAATTTTTACGAGAATTCTCTTTTCCTAATATAAATGAGTCAAGGTACATGCTGTATATAATAATTATCCTACTGTTATTTCTCTGACGCCTCGGCGGTGTTATTAATACCCACTTCAGCAGCTTTAAGAGCGATATGCTCAAGTTAAAAGGTAATAAATGCGGGAAAAAAAAGAGAAAAAATAAGTTGCAGTTTGAAATAGGTTAATGCGTGGCAGTTTTCCTCACTTAATTAAATAGCCTTTATCTTAATAGAAATTGCGGGACTTATAAATCGTTCGAAATCATTCTACGTCTCATCAAATAATGACGTTTACGTCTTATCACATTTGAGTATATATATATAGAATTCAAAGTCGAACTCTAATTAAACGAACGCATCGTCAACGCGACGTAAACGAATGGAAACAAAATGCACCTCATTTAATGGTCGTGAAGTAGGTCACCCGGAATAAGAAGCGCAGATTGTAAGAATAAACAAAAAGCCGCGGCATGCGCACGCGATTTTTCAACGTAATACACCCGTCCAGCGACGTCCAAGTGGGCATCGCGATTACTGTTCTTTATACGCGCGCCGTAACTCCGGAAATATCCCTCCGCGACTCAGCGATCCGAGAACGAAGCCACCCGACACAGCAAAGTAAACAAAGCTCCGCTAAAAAAAAAAGAGAGACCGCCCGCTGCGTTCGCCAAACGATTGAGAAGCCAAACGAGGCTGGCTTGCGCTTAAAAAACCAAAAGATCAATCGATTCCGCCACGAGAGCCTCGCAGAGCTCCGGCCGCCGAGTACACTAAATAATCATCCCGAGCTTCGGAGGAGGTCCGCGAAAAAAAGAAGCAGGCGGCGGCGAGGGACACGGAGGTGTACAGCGTCTACGTCACCGCGGGCGCGCAGCTGGTTTCGCGCTTTTCTCCACGGCGGCCCTCTCCCCTCCCCGCCCGCCCTCCGAGGCTCACGTGCTCTCGCGCGGGAGGATCGATCAATAGGAGAAACGCCCGTCAAGGCTGCCCTCTCTCTCTCTCCCTCGCTCCCTCTTTTCTCCCCGTGTTCTCCGGCCGAGCTCCTCGCCCGTCTTGCGCCTCTGTTTATCTCGCGCGGATGAATATCTGTCCTCGGTGATGCGCTGCCCTTTTTTTTTTGTTTTTTGAAAGAGCCAGCTCGCTCCGTCCTTTTGTTCATCTCGGTTTTCTATATAAGCCCCGGGAGGTTCCGAGCGTCGATCGAGATAAACGTCGGTGGCCGGACTTGTCGGGGCGCTGTTTTGTTTGGAATTATTTTGAGGTCGATTCAAAATTCCTGCCTGCATAAGGCGGGCAATGGGCTCTCGGTTACTTAGAACGGCTGGCTACAGCCGTTAAAAAAAAGAGCCCTTTGTTAGCTCGACTCACATAAATAATAAGGTCGTACATCAGTTTTATTTTCGCCGCTGAGAGCAAAAATGATTTAGGTATATTGCACCTGCCACTATTGTCTTGGCTCGATTTTCCTCTCTCACTTTTTTTTTTTTAAATTGCCCTTACCCTGCAGATGACATGATAACGGTTCTCTATCTTCTTGTTTACTTCGTGCGCCGTTCCTCGATCCCTCCTCTCCTCCTTCGCCCACGGAAACGTATAATTATTAGGTACTTTAGCTTGACCTGTCTGTTCCATTTCTTCGGCGCTTCTTTTATGTCGCCGCTATATAGGATCTCCTTATTGTTCGGCGCTCCGGGGGAGCCAAAAATCAATGCCGAATCAAATTTTGAATCGCGCGACGCGGCTTCGAGGCTCCTGGAACGGCGCGGGGCGAAAGTTCGCGCGGAACTTTGACAATTTAATTAACATTGAACAAGCGTTAAGCCAATCGTAAAATTTTAAATCGCGTTATGAATATAAAGTAAAACGCTTTTCCTCCACCTTTAGCAAAGAAATATACACTGAGAGAAGAAATATCGTAAAAATTACAAATAATCTTGTAAAAATTGCTATACTGGCTAGTAAAGCCACCACAGACTATCAAAACCCAAAAAATTATTATACTTTATAAGAAATTTTAGTATACTGTTTAGTAAATTTTCCTATATATGTAAGAAATTTTACTATTCTGTCTGGTACATTTTCCTATAAAATATGGTAATTTTTTGGTTTTGACAGTCTGTGGCGGCCTTACTAGGCAGTATGGTAATTTTGACAAAACTTTTTTCTCAGTATAGTTGGAGGATAAAATGTCAAGAGTTACTTATGACATTGTGTGCGTAAAACACTTGATGACCGGGTGATTAAGCGTTGGGATATAACTGAAAAAACGTGTAGTACTCGTATGTGCCGTTATTATCTCAGATAATCGATAAACTTAATAATATCGCGATAAGCTTTACTTGAAAATGAATTCGTGGTTTCCTATAGTTTTTTCAGTAACATTTTTTATATAAAATTTCTTATTTTTAAAAGTTTTTGAAAATATGCTGCTCAAATTACATTTATGTTGACTGTCTATCTGACGTTCCTCGAAAAAGGTTATGGCGTATATTATTTATATATATTTTATAGCAACGTTTAAAAGCTCGAATACTTAATGGACCCAATCGTTAAAAGTACATTACTTTTTGTTTATTAATGAATTAATGTCATTTTAATGGAATAATGATGATTGAATTTATGATCTGAAATTTAATTTACACTTTTGAATAAAAACAGTTTTAAAGCATGAGTCACAAATTGTAACAATAAAATGAATGATTTTATTTGAGAAAATGATTGAAATGATTGAATCGCAGAAACAATAGTTGTTATAAAAATAATTACATATAACTCATATAAACAGAATTTTCTATTACATAGAGCTTCTATTATATAAGAGAATTCGCTAAACCTCATCACTCGACCCTTCTAGACCTTCCTCAGACTCTCCTCGTCGCCTCCCAAAGCTCCCTCGAATCCACGTCACTTTGTAAAATTTTAGTAAACGTTGATGTAAAAAGAAACTGTTACATATTTCACTCACGATTCTATATATAGCTTTCTAAAATTACTAAAAGATGTATATATCGTAAATTAAATTGTTATATTTTGTAATGTTAGTTATTTTTTAATAGCGGATTGTACTAGACAACGAGTCTTTGTGCTCACTTTTCGGATACGTGACGTAAAGAAAGTAGAACGTGTATTTATATATTCACGAAGCAATATGTAATTATTGTCAAAAGTATCATTTTTGTTGAATATTTTGAATTACCATGACATTTTTGCACGAGTGCATTGGAGCAATTATGCTAATAGAATGTACAAGTGTATATGAACGTGCAGGAGAAGTATACCTCCAATTGCTTTAAGTAGTGCTGGTAATTTTATGCGGCGTAGTACCATAATTGTAGTCTTTTTAAACTTTAATCTTACAATAGTGCTCAGTTCAGAATTAAATTGAAAGGGATTAAATTAGTTAAATTGAAACTTCATGCTAATTGTTCGAAAAATTTCAGTTCAACTCTACCCGAATCGCGAAGCACATTAAACTGTACTTAAACTATACTTGTCCAATTTTTGGCAAAGTTATTCCAAGTTTAAGCAAGTTTAGCTTGTTAGTCATCGTACGTCAAAAGGATGTTTAACTTCCAGAACAAGGAAACGACTGCCTAACCGAACACCTCAAATCCAAAGTTAAAAAAAGAAGCCTTATCTCAATTTTCCCTGTTCCCCAACTATTCAGAACCGTCTGACTATACCAATCTCCTATCTACTTATGACTAACCCACCCCGCAACTCCGCTCTCTATTCCCTCCCATCCGCAGAGGCTGTCAACATTTGCGAACCTCTCTCATCCGTCTCGCCCCGTCAGCTCTCCGTGTACGGATCTTATCCTAGAAACTGAAAGGAACGCAGCAGCCCAGCGGAGGATCTCCAGCCGCTAATCCAGGAAGCACGAACCTGCCGCTGCTGCTCGTTAACCCAGTCGTTCTTACTCATCAGCATTATCATCGTCGCGCTCGGCTATTAGCTGGAGGGCGCTTGCGTACACCTGCCCCTCCTCCCGGCGTCAGGGCGGCGGAGGGGGGGGGGAGGGACGCTCGGCGCTTCGCCCCCGGGGCGGCGCACAATCCAGTCCAGTCGGTCGCTCGCGACTGGCACACGCAGTCGGCCAGCCGAGCGCGCAGCTCGCACCTCCCGTCCCGGAGCCCGATCAGCTGCTCGCACGCGGGAGTCGGTGCGTGGCAGGAACGTGCGTAGTACGAGCCAAGAGGCAAGTGTCAGCCGTCGGCGGAGGGAGCGGGAAAAGTGTGCGCGGCGTCGGGAACGGCGAGCCTCTCCCCGCGCATATACATCTCCGACGAGTCTCCTCGCGGAGAGAGAGAGAGAGAGAGAGAGAGAGCTGGCTGCTTGTTTGTTTGCCCCCTTCGTAATCAATTTTTCTGCCCCCTCGGCTCGCTCCCGAGGGAGTCCGGGTCGCCTGGCCGGCTGTGCTTTCTCATCCGGGGAAGTGCTGTGTCGAGTGCGATTGACGTTATTATTGTTGGAAGCTAAGACCGCAGAGAGAGAGAGAGAGGATTGCGTTGCACTTGATTTCTACGCCGCTTTTACAATTGCGCGGCTCGAGTCGTTTGCTTAAGGCCTCCGTGCGTTTTTGAAGTAAGCGATGGTTGGGGGTAGAATTTTGTTTCGTTCGGCGTCTTGCGATTGGTTTTAACTAAAATCGCAAACGCTTGTCGCGGCTGAAATTCACGAAGGACGATTTATAATAAGCTTCGGGCGCGGATTAAATTTAATTTAATTATTGCATTACGCCCGAATCAATATTCAGCCGAAGCTTCAAGAACTGTGATGAATTTAATTTTCAAGTGCATTTAAAAACCTTTTACCTCGAAAGCCGGGCGAGCGTTTTTTATTAAAGCAATTTCATTCGGTTTATCTTTTCGAGTTTATCCCTTTGTAAAAATAGCCAACCGTGTAATATACTCTCGTACAAATTTCCCGTCTTAGCTTTCCTCTCCTGCATTGTCCCCTCGCAGAACGTGAACGTTCCAGCAGCTTTTTAACTTCAATCCATCTTGGCAACGTGCACGCCACCCCTTTTTGTCCGCGCGGCTTTCCCCGCTTTTGAAAAGATCTCGGATCCCTTCCATCGTTCCATATCATTTTTCTACTCCGTCAAGTCTCGAAGCGCCAATCTTCCTGCAAAGTATCCGCGAAGCCCTCCTCGAACCCGTCTTTTTACCAAAAAAATAATCAGCTTCGAACTCTCATTTCTGTGAACAGGAAAAGCCGAGCCTTCGCGAACGAGACGGCGCAGAGTGTGGAGCTTTCCCTCTGAAAAAAAACAGATGACGCAGCGTCTTGCCCGCCCGACCGAGCGGATCGTTCACGTCGTAATTTAGCGGACTCGGTTTTTGCCTGAAGTTCTTCGAGAGGCGAGAGAGGAGAGGGGAAGTACATTCGTGCGCGGGTGCGGTGAATGCTGCTGGCGAGCCGGGGGACGACTTTTTCCACGCTGGCGGGATGAAGGTGCGACGAAAAAATCGAGAGCCGAGCAGCAGCGAGGCTGAGGCCGTGACCGATCCGAAGGGCTCGCACTTTCGCCTTCTTCCGGCGCTGTTCTTCCTCGCCGCGGGGGGAGCGACGCTCGACGATTGTGAGTATTATCTCCGGCCTGCCCTCCCTTTCCCCCCGGAGCTCCTCGTTTCTCTCGAACGCTTTCTCCCTTCGCCGCGGTGATTCGGGAGAATCGCGCGCGCCGTCACGGGGGAAGCGGGCAATTTCTGGCGGGCAGTTGCTGATGTTCGGCCCTGCGAAATTTTAATTCTCGAGCGAGGACTCGGTGGTACGTAGCTGCTTCGAAAAGAGAGAGTTCGCTTTCTTACGCGAATTAACGTCAGGGGTGAAAAATTGGAGCGCGCCTTTCGTCGGGGATTTTTATCGGCGCGAAAAATTTGTAGTCCCTTTAAAAATGCGCTTGGCGTTCCGCTTTTCACTACTGCTGCATGAATAATTTATAGGTCTCGGGATGAACGACGGGCGAATTGTGTGGCGAGATGCAATTTCGAATAGGTGAAAAGATGATTAAAGTAATAACGGTATTACGATCGAAATCGTAAGTGTGACATCGAAGAGAACGAATCGTATTGAAAATTAATTTTTAAGCGCATCCGTTTGAATGAGTATTGGTTTATTGTCTTAATTCGTAATTTCACAAGGTAATTTACGTTTGAATCATAGTTGAAATTGTTTTTTAAACATTCGCAATGAAGTATATTAACACTCATAGTACTTTTAATATTAATAAAAGATTATTTTGTTTTTTATAAAATTACATTAAAAAACGTAATTTATGTTGTATATGTACCTTACACCATAATTACTCGAAATCACTTTCGATGAAACATACAAAATAACTTATACATATTAATGTAAAGAATTATAAGTTAAGCAAATATAAGCTGCATGAAAATTACGAATGCGCTTACACAATGATCTGATTTTCGCCGAACACCGCATAACTCAATAATTCGCTGGGAAATAAGCATTAAGGTCAAATAAAGAACCAAATTAATCCGAGCGAAAATGAAATTCGCCGTCGATTCCCCCGGCTAAGCAGTCATTATAAAAGCAGCGCCAGGAGTTGCAAAAACTTTTTATTGAATCCAAATTGAACTCGCGAAGTGCATCCTTCGCTAATCAAGCACCATCCCCCGACCCCATCGCCAATAGGAATCCAATTTAAACTTGCAGCTCCTTTCCGCGCGGATCGGCGCTCCGTAAAAAATAATGGAAATCTCCTCCGATCGCCGAGCCGCGCGAATGCTCGACCGAAGTCCGAAGCGAGTGCGATTCATTAACGACTCGATTTAGCCGCGAGTTCGCTCCTCGTCGAGTGGCCGCGCGAGAGGAGCCTCGGCGGCGAGAGAAAGAGCCAGCGAATAAGAAGAGTAAAAAAAATAACGATCGCGACTCGCTCTTTTTGCGCAAGCCTCGTCAGCCCTCCGAGAGCGATCGGGCACGAATCGCGCGCGGAGTGGCGGCCCGAACCCTCTTGAGGTCTCTCGGAATGCCCGTCAATTAGGGCGGGGTTAGCCGCGCGAGCGAGCTGCCGCCTCTCCCGCCGTACAGGCATTTTCGAAATTTTCGTCGAACGAAGACGAAGGAAGGGGAGGGCGGGGGGGGGGGCTGATTTTGGCAGAGGCTGGATATTCGGGGTGGCTTTTCGAAGTACTTTTTCGAAAGGAGAGCTGGTTTGTTGCCGAGGATACTTTTGGCCGAGGGAAGAACGCCCACCAGGCAATTGTTTTGCAAATTACTCAAGGCGGCAAGGGCGAGGGAATGTTAATCAGTCTTGTAAATTTTCACTTTTGGAATGATAATCGGCCGCGTCGCGAGTATTGAGCGGAGAAGAGTTTCGTTGTATATGCAAAAGTTCTGCGAATGAATATTCAGGCGCTGCTCCCCTGAAAAGCAGTGGAAACGCCTCGGATGAAGCGACGTAAAAAGCTCTCTGGCTCGAAGCGAACCCTGCAGCTGCCAGGGCACCTTTTCGCGCGAAAGCCCGTTCATTCCCAGGGCTTCCCTCCCGACTCGACTCGCAAGTGCCTGCAATACATTCATTATTTTTTTCTTTCAAATGCGATTTACGTTACAACATTTCAAAAGCAGGACCGTCGCGCAAATAAGCCCTCGCGCGGACAGCTCGACGGCGCCGAATTTCCGCGGCAAGGCCGGAAATAGACTTCGCCGGCACTCGACGGACGAGGGGTGATTTACACACGCGGCCCGCAGCATTAACGCTCGCAAAGCGCGCCGAGCGTCGGAGGCCGAAATAAAGGAGCCGGTTTTCAAAAGTGCGCGCGAGCTCTCATTCCTTCCACGCCCGCCGGGGCTTTTACGACGGGAAGCAGGCGGCGCTTGGCAGCCCCGGCTCCCGTCGTCAGACGCGCGTTTCCGGCAGAGCTTGATGAATTCGCGCTTGCGGCCCTTTGTCTTAATGTCGAAACTCGGGGCTTTATCGAGCTTACCGGGCTGGCATTATATGGGTCTGAATGAAAAATGGTATGTTTCTTCGGGCTTTCGTATCGCCTTTAGACGGTTAATCTCGCTCGTTTTCCGCGAGGGGAACATCGCGCTGCGGGCAGCTTTGAGAAGTTAAACCAATAAATGTTAATGGACATTTTATCAAGCTTAAAAATACTCACTTTGTGCTCGATTGCTCTAAATTGCATTGCGGAATAGATAAGCACTTTGTTACAATTGTTATTCAATTTTTGCATCCTGCGATAATTATTAAAAGACATTTTACAATTGCAAAGCTTTTTTATTTCAAAAGTATTGCAAACAATATATATTTTTTTAATACTTCCATTGAAACTAGTTTGATTACGTACAAGAGAATTTTCCGTATCGTAATTAGCTTTACTTCATGAATTGAAGCGTAAATATTAAGTAAAGAAAATGAAGTGTTTAAACAAACTACAGATCTAACACGCAATTAGACATCAAGCGTAGCGTGTACATCGTTCCATTGTTCTCGTTCCGTTAAAATACACCGTCAGTAGTGGCCAACAATTACTTAGTGACCTTCTTAAAATACATTGCACAACTTGTAAGTAGAGATTTTGAAGAGTACTATGATATACAACATTCATTTGTAATGTGAGCACTGAGTAAGTCAACTTTCCTAATTACTTTTCAAGTCTTTACTTGTGACTTTACAATTGCAAAAATGAGTTTTGAATTAATAATATTATAAGTCTCCAATCTGTCATAAATGACCCAACATATAAAGAAGGTCCATTTTATCTAAAGAGATATGCAATATTTAAAATTTTGTGTGAACCCGAAAATGAATTTTGAATTAGTTTGGCTTAAATTGTTGGAAATTTATTTTATTATGGCCTGAAGCTCGTTTTAAAGTTATTTAATTAACTAATTTGTAAAATTTAAACATTTTTTTAATAATTTCACTTTTATAAATTTATGCAAATTTTGAATTTAAAAAACTCTATACTTGACCTATTTATGGAAAAAATTAACATTCCTTACCAAGAATATCACCCCTCGGTTTTCTAAGAGAATTAACACGTTTTAACGTTTGCGGAGATTAGCTCCTTGAAGCATCTTCGTACAGAGTGTGCAAATAATGAATTTTGTTAGAAAAGTATATTTCATTGATACACTGAGAGAAAAAAAGGAGTAAAAATTACTATTCTGTATCGTAACTTGAGATATGAGAAGAAAAAGAAAGATT
>JAWWEM010047020.1:0-12466 GCA_035582935.1 Ormyrus thymus
ATAATACTTTATTTTTTTAATTTTCTAATTCATAATACGAAATGTACTACGAAATACATAGTATGTGACGTCTATGATACGTAAGGACAGTCAGGATTCGACAATGAGAATGCACCTTAATGTAATGTCACATGTATTGTAATGTAACACGTACTGTACGCGCGTCGGCTGCTACTATTTACTTCCTTTGTTGGCTGACACTTCATCTATTTATTTGTTCAAAATCAAGTTAATAAATAGAAATCATCATTCATCACAACCGAATAATCTACAGAAACTTACAACTAAAAAGTTATATTATTCTCGAAAGAAGAGAAAAATAAATAATTGTGAAACTAATTTTAGAAATCTAGAAGAACCTGTTGATTTAACTAAGAATAAAGAAGAAAGGCAAATTTTGTTTGTTAATTCTTCAGCAAGGAAGGACCTGCTTAAAAACATGGAGTATAGTGAGTGATGGAGTGAGTCGCTTGAAAATTTGTTTTTCGCTTGAAAACCCGAAGCGCGCCGACCGCTCCCGAATCGAGCCGCCGGGACTTGGCTGGCAGGCTCCCGCTATATCCGCCGCTAAGACGCGCATAATTCTTTTTCTAATCAATGGACGATTTTGCAAACTGTATTGCAAATTTCAATGTCATAATTTACAAAAGAATTTTCTATAGTTTCAAGATACCTCATGCGCCATTTTTGCTCTTTACTACGTTCGTAGTTATCGATTTTTTCACATTTAATTAATTATTTGTAGTTCTAATCACTGGATCATGCTCTAATTTGGCTTGAAAGCTTTGTTTTTGAAAAACCTATTCATTGCATTCAGCCCTATCATTTAAAAATAAAAATTGAGCGAGTTATTAAGTTTTACACGTGCGCCAAAAGTAGGGGGGCATGAAGAAAACTCGCTTAAACCACCCATAATTAAAATTTGGGAAATTTTCGATCAGATTTTGAAAATTGAATAGTTTTCCAAACACCTCACCCAATTTGCCCAGGCTCAGGCTTTTTTCGTAGAAACGGCGCAATTTGCAATTAACGAAAAAAAAAATGTCAAACTTAATATAACATTAAAAATTATATTTCGATTGCGCTGAAACTCCGCGGATAATGTTGTACTTACATAAGGACTTAATTGACGGATTTTCAAACTTCTTAGTTAATTTGTTTCCGAGATATTAGCACTTCAAAAAAAGACACTTTTAACGCTTTGGCGGCTTATTGCAAATTATCTATTTAACTTAGCGACATCTACTTAGTTTTATTTTGTAGATAATTTATTTATCTACAACTCGTCCGTTGACTATTTTTGTCCATCTCTCTTCAGAGAGTCTCTATAAAAATAAAACCAAAAAAAGTGCCTAATTTTTGCAATTTAACAATATTTGCTGCCAGAGTTGAGACTTTGGGTTGCTGGTCCCATTTTGGGGGCACTCTAAGGAAGCGATTCCAAAAAAATGCCTATATGTCGATATGCGCGAAATGGTCTGTTTTTGAGCTTCACCGACTGGACTATTTTCCAGAGCTGTGTCCCGGTATCGGTATGGTTCCAAGATCAAAACCAAATCAGGCTTCAGCTCCCGCACTGTCTGCGTGAGCAGGTCGTGCGCAGTCTCCCAGTGATTAAGGTTGAGCTGTATTATCTTCATTTTGATCTTTTGCTAATCACCTGTAGAGCATCTTTGTATGCTGGACATCTGATGCTACCAGCAACGTGTGCACAGTCCTGTATGCTGCCCTTTTCAAAACAAAGGGCACACTTGGCCTCCTTTTTGCATGCAGCAAACTTCTGACCACCCTCTCCACATTTTACACACAGCTTGGATCGGTCGACTAGACTCTTACACTTGCAACGTGTCCAAATGCCCAGCACTTAAAACATTTCACGGGCCTCCTTACTCATCTTATTCGGCAGTTGACCCAGCCTATCCTGATCTTGCCGTTTTCCCCAACTATTTTCTTAGCCACGGCTGAAGCCAATCATACAGTTGCCGTCTGCGTGGCTTCGCGCGCCTTCCGCAGGTATTTGACAGCGTCCAGCGGGATTTCCGTGTCCTGCCCAACTGCGCTTTTCAATGTCTCGAGAACGTCCTCCTTACTAGTGGCTTCATCGATGTCTTTTATCTCAAGTTCTTCTTCTAGTGTTTTGCTGATCACTGTAACCTCGTCTCCGAGGAGTTCCGTGACGGCCTTTTGCAAGGAAGGGGCCTCTTCGGTGTTTCCCCTTGTAAGAACAATCAGCATATCTCCAGTGGCTGTTTCGCTTATCTTGTCTACGCACTTTTGAGCCGTACCAGCAGTATCCTGTTTCATCCATTTCAGGATATCCGAACACTTCTCTTCGTCTTTCAGGCGAATTATCAGCGCATTCGTTTTTGGCCCTGAGTTTCTCTGTTTCTGGGGTTGTTGGTCGACCTGTTTTTTCTTTTTCCCCTTCACTTGCTGTCATTCTGCAGGTTTGGATGGCGGTCTTTTCTCAACAGTTTGCGGGGCTGATTCGTCCTCTCTTCGCTTCTTCTTTCTGACATCTTCTGCCGGTGTGGTGGTATGCCTTTTCCGTTTCACCCTGGTGTTGTTTCTGGGATTCGGCGTTGAGGTTTCTTCTAACATTTTCACCTCTGTCTCCGTTGCCAGGGTCTCCGATGGTGTCTGAGAGTGCGACAGTGTTGCAGACGCCCGCGTTGCCGTTGACGGCGTCGACATCCAGCATTTTACCTCCTCCATCACCGTCTTCCTAAGTCGATTGAACGCAGTACCTATGGCGGTCACCTTGCTCTTTATCTCCTTGTGCACGTTCTGCTTAGGTTGAACGAACTCGTATAGCTCAGTGATCAGCTTTTCGACTCGTTCCAGCTCTTGTGTTTTCTTTGTCTTTTTCTTGTTTAATTCTTCTAGTGTGGGATTTTCTCTCCTCTCACTTTCTTTTCCATTTGATACTACCATACTTCTTACAATTACCAGCGCATCGTGAGTAAAGGAGCAGGCCGAAATAGCAAGGAACGGGTATACCCTTCGGTTAGGTGTTTTCACGTGTGGATACACCTACCTATCCCCAGTAAGGGGGCCTCGCCTTCGCTTAACCAGTCCCGACCAGTCACGGACATATGTGCGTGAGCCAGTTTACGGACAGACTGGCGCTCGCCCGGGGCGGCACAGATTCCGTTCTCTGTGCTCAGTACGCACTTCCTGATTAAGGCCCGAAGTGGCTGGCTTTTCTTCCCCGGTCACAGTGGCCACCTCGCTAGAGCAGGCTCACATCAGCCGTTCAGGCACTGACAGCAGAAAATACTGCCAGTAAATTCGGGCACTCCTAGTGTGCTGTGATAAGGGAGCATCGGGGAAGAGGAGGATTGTAGGATAGGATATGTGAAAGTAGGGACGGGTAGTTTACCTACTGGTCCGCCGAGGGTATTTTATTTCCCCTCTACCCCATAGGCGTGTTTGGAAAGCGTCACACAGACGCACCGACCGCCGCAGCGCCCCGGCTCCTCACGTCTACAGAGCGTTCCTCTATTCGCCACCGGAGGACGCAGTGTGTGTGTATGTGCGCGTGCGCGCGCGCGCGTGTATACGCCGCATCTCAGCTTCTACGGAAAGGATTTTCATCGTTCACAGCTCATTTTTTTTTGTTTTGCTTTTGTAATGGCGGCAACAAAAATCTTTTTTTGTTTAGTTTATTTGTTTTCGTTTTATCGCAAATTTTCGATTTTTGAAAAACTTAATTTTAATTTTTTTTAATGATAGCATTCAGATATTTGAATCGAACTAAGGCCAATTTAAAGAGCATAAAAATATCTATAATTTCAGAGAAAAAAAGTTAAAATAGCTCTTATGGTTCTTTTGTTTTTAATAAAAATGTGTTTTTTTAAAAAGCTTATAATTCTTAAATTAAATTATCAACTGTTCTGAAAATTTTTTTGGTAATTAAGAATATATATAACTATAATCTGTAAAAATTTCAAGCCATTTTGTTTATTGGTTTTTGAATAAAAAGCTGAAAACCGAAAAACATGAGTTTGCTAGGGGAAACTATTACGGAAATAAAAAGACTTTAAATTACTTGAAATTTTGGGAAAAGATAGATATTTTACATGTTCAGAGATGAATAGTTTTTCTGCTTATGAAACGTATTAGTTCAAAAGATATTAAAGTTTTATTTATTTTATTTCATTTTTTTGAATAGCTGTATCTTAGTGAATAATCGATCTCTTTCAATGATCGACCACTTATTTTTTTCATTTTTAACTAAACTTTTAAAATTAAGAAGAATTTTTGAAGTTCATCTACTAGTTTTTGTTTTAAAACAATTTTAAGTTATGTATGGTATCGCGATTGTATACATAACATAGTCCTGTCATATTTTTATTATTATTATTATTTTATTATGACTTTTTACATTAGTTTTAACAATATAGTTTAAATAAAATACAAAAAATTACTTTTCTGTGACTATAATAGTTAGAGAAAATTCTAACTAAAAATATATACTCTTCCACATAGAAAGGAGTTCTCGCATGCTCCTGCATGGTGGCGACAAAGCCAATGAGCCTCGACAGAAGCATTGTAAACAAAGCCTCCGTTTGTTTATATCGGTAAGCACGGCGGAGTCGCTTCAGCAACTCGGCCGCGTAGTCAAAGTGAACAAAAAACGAAAACAAACTCCTCTTCGCCAGTAATATACTAAATAGTACTTTAAAGACACGATTTTCGGCACGAAAGACTTCGGAACATTCTGATATTTGTTTAAATAAACTGAAAAATATTGTTTATGACACTCCGTGCGCAAAACCCGATTTCGCGCAAGCTTGAATAAAATTGCATGCGCTAAAGCAAGCTCTGTGAAACTGTATCAAAAATATTGCTTGGTAAACGAAAGAAAGGTGATTTTAACTTCGTGCTACCATTTCATTCTCGCTTCGCTCGGGCAAAAACAGGCAAAAACAATCACTATTTCGCAGTTGTATCGAAAACTACTAGATCCTAATGCGATGTGAAAAAATCGAATGTTCGTGCCTATATTGCGTGTGCAAAGTAGATTATTTATTCGCAAAATAGGTTTCGCTTGCGAAAACTTGATTTCGCATGCTTCTTAGGCAAACGTTATACGTAACACGTGCGAGAAATGACTCTCACCTAAGAAGAGTTTATCGTTCGAGCTAACCGCTCCTGGCTAGTACAACGTAAGCGTACTGGCTAAAATAAATTATAAAATAACTCTAAGAAGAAGGTTAATTCGATTGATTAGAAGCCTCAAATTCATGGGCCATTTATCAATCGTAAAAAGTAGATTATTCATGCTAGCTTGTCTGATAACTGCATAAAAGTTGGTTGAGAAATAAACACTGTTGCTTTCTCATTGAATATTTCTTTTCATTTAATTCTTTCGACTTCATTTGCATTGACATTTTAAGTAGCTTGGTTTATTGGCTACTTATTATTAAAATTAAATTTTGCTGGATGTATGACATAGTAAAACGGATGTATGTGTACGACATAAGAAACCTTTTAAATTCATCCACGATTAGTTTTCTTTCGAATATTCGATCAATGGAGATTTTATTTTGGTTTTTTTTGGCTAGCTTGCTGTCTAGATTCGAGGCGGAATTGTTTACAACGATTCTGTCTCTCTCTCTCTCATCAGTGTTGGCCCGTTATTCCTTACAGACTTTGGTCCGCGAGCGAGGATCATGCATTAGGCCATGCCTGCTCGTGTTTGACATGCTTTGATTGGCCTTACGCCTTTAATTTTTAATTGATCACAGCTCCAATTTTACCCACCGGAGAAAAAGAATGGCTAAGGACTTTTTTACTTTGAGTGGTCCCCTCTATGCGATGGTATATTTTTCCGTATAGCTTTTCGGAGCACCCTGTATACCGAAAAATTTTTAAAAAAATCGAAATTTTTTTATGACATATTTCGATTCTATATATTATAATCTATACAGCAATAAATTTTTAAGCAAAAATATAAAATATTGAAAAAGTTATAGCACATAATGCAAAAATTATTATTTACCCAAAATTCGTAATTTCAGATTTTTTGAAATTATTTCTAAAATCTTTATAATTTATTAATAATTTTATTAAAAATAGCATACATGTTTAAAAATACTTTTTTATTAATATAAAATAAATTTGATAAATTTAAATTTTTTAACGTGGCGCTCTACGTCGCCACAGTCGCTTGGTCGCTCTTCTCGCGTGTCAACTGCTGTAGTTTCATTGTTTACAACTTCATTCATATATTCAGTTATATAGCAGAATTCTCGTCGTGTGTTGATGTTACCTGCTATATTTACTTCTAAAAATAAAGAAAAACCAATTAATCTTTTATTTTATGTTGAAAATACTGAATGTTCATTTAAATGATAAATTAGGTATATTACAAATTATGATAAAAATTGATATTTAACATAAACATCCACTTATATAAAAAGACTATTATTAAGTCAGTCATTTAGGTGAGATTAAGTCAGTCATTTAGGTGAGATTAAGTCAGTCATTTAGGTGAGACGAAGACTGCAAAATTAAGAGGCTCCTGCTTGATAATCCTGCTCTTCATCCATGGTGAATCGTAATCTGGCGTAAATATGTCTCTTTTTTGGTATCTTCTTGTTTCTCTTTTTCAACTTTTCTAATTCGTGTCTCGTATTTTTATCTTACAGCAGCCACAGCAAAAAGGCCAGGTGTTATGCCTAAGCATCTTCAGAATGCTGGACATGGCATCATTAAGTTTCAATGTGTGAAGTCCAACAAAAATGTTCTTTGGACACAACTTCCACAAAGGGCTGTTAAAGCTTTCATTTGAGTTTTGAGTGTGTCCTCCAAGGCATCTTTTTAAGGGTTATAGTCACGGATGTCATTGTTATAAAAATTGGACGGATGGCTTCAAGTACAGGCTGAGGCAAGGATTTCTTATGATGAAAATCCTGCAGTTGATGGAGAGCTTCTGCCCGCCTGTACTTACACCAAGATTTCCTGCCAACAGGACAGAACTGATGTTATGGAGAGTCGTCTGTGAAGCTCATGTGATACCAGATGGCCCAAGTATCTCTATTCCGCACAATGATGTCGGATTGTTGCGGATGGCTTCTGTGTAATAAGTTTGCATGGTCTTCCTTTGCCAAAAAGGCCTTTATCATCACTCAGTTTTATAGACTTGAAGTCCTGTTTTAGTTTTCTCACGTGTTAGCCGAATCTTTTTCCAACATGTCTAATGCATTCAAGTTTTTCTATTTTTACATCTTCTCCATAAGGTTTTGCTTTGGAGGTGATGCAAAAAGTCTTCGAATCTCCATCTCCAATGTATTGGGTATATAATATTGAGCCTTGTGAATTTTTTGAGATCTTCTGAAGATTCGCAGCATGCCTGCACTTTCCATTCCTCCAGAAGTCCCAGAATAGTTCTTAGTGCAGATCAGCTGTTGAGTGTCAGAAAAGTCTTCCCATTCTTCGCCAACTGGAAGCCCAAGTTCTTCTTGCCATTTTTGACAGATCTTGCAGTAGGATGAAAGTACTTCATGATCAAGAACGTTCTCTGACTCTCCTCCGATAACAGTTAGAGCTCCATTCAAGGACTGTAATCTCTCTTCTGCCAGGTACCGTCTCCTTTTACTTATAGTTGCTTGAACTCCTCTCTTGTGTCCTTTCTTGTATCATCATTCAGTTGTGTATCTTCATCACTCGAGTCTTCTTTAGTGTTTTGATCGTTGTTGATTTGAGTTGTTGATTCTATTTTTTCTTTGGCAGCACGTTTCATATTTTCTTGAGCCCCATCGTCAGCAGCTTCTAAAATACTTCTTTGTAACTTGTTGTATGCTTTGAATGTTATTGGTGGTGGTAAGTCCATAATGCCATAGAAAGTTTTTAGATCACTCGGTCCATTAACTCTTAAACGTCCAGCTAGTACTGACCTCTGGTTAAGATCATACAAGCTTCGTTGCTTACTGCAATTAGCAAAGTCTTGTGCAATTTGATCTTTCAAGTACTGAAATTGATATTCACCGCCAAGACCTGCTTGTGATCTTTCTTTTAAAATTATATCACCTCCACATAATTTGCAACAAATGACACAATTTATTGTAATGGCTAGGATATTGAAGTCAAAAATCCTGTATCCATTGTAATCTGTCGTTGGATATGCTCTTCCTTGAAACATTTTAGATGGAGTGCTTGCTTCCATTTTCATTTTATTCTGTAGGTTTTTATTCCAAGCTTTCCTCTTTCGAAGCTTGAAAGAACATCCTCTTGTATTTTCTATTTTACTTATTTTTCACTGATTACATTTATCTTTCAATAATATAATTTTTCTTTAACTTTATACAATTTAAAAAAAAGTACTAACCTAACGGAATCATGCCGTGGCGCCATCTGTCCCTCTTTTTTTTAATTTTGTAGGTGATTGGCAATCACGTTCAAAATCTAATTTTTCTTTATATTATTTTTTATAAACTGATTACTATCAGATTAAATTTTTAAAAAAAAAATTTTTTTTTGTTTTTAATGAATATGAATGGGGTCACATTTACTAAGTAAATTTTTTATCTATCGTTTTCGAGATTTTAGGGAGTACTTCAAACTAAATACGCGATTGAGGGTGTAGACGTTTTCGAGACGTGTTGCGCGTTAGCTAATTCGAGTGTTTCGGGGTCGATCATTAGAACGCCGGCTGAAAATTGTGCGGTTTAGAATGGCAGAAAGTTACGGAGCCCAGATGAAACGGATTTTGAGCGAATCTCGGCCGGCACGTCAATTACGTCGGCAGATTCGGGAAAAGCCGATCGACATTGTGATTGAGGCCCTTAAGAAAGACAATTTTAATTATAGAGGTGAGAAGTTGGAGCTACGCGAGAGATTGTTAAGGGTGTGCATTAAATATACGAACTCCAATTGCTCGGTGCCGTGGAACGAGGGTTATGACGATGACCCCCAAGCCGAACCCGCCATAAGACCCTTAGCTTGTCCGGAGCTGTGGGTGAGTGCTAAAACTAAAAAGCAAAATCAGGGCAAAACGAGTCCGGAAACGCTACTTACGAAGGACGAGGGTGACGCGTCAGAGGAGATTTCCGATACGGAGGGGCTACCGGTAACGAGCGGCGTGACAACGTCAACGATGGCCTCCACGACGACGACCACCGTGACCACCGGAGGTGAAAATGCTTCGGCACACGCCAACCCGTCGACGACTGTGAAGGTGACGCAGACATATCCAACGCCGTTAAGCACTGTGTTGGCTGGCTCTTCGAGTTCGATGACGGCGGGAAATGTGTTGGCTCGACCTTCCGGCCCAAACCCAGCGACAGCGGAAATATCCAACATGATGGCTATGTTTTGCCAGTTCATGAAGAATATGTCGATGGCGAACTCGTCGGGTTACGCCACCATGGGAGCTTCAATAGTGGAGCCGGAGACGCTGCACACCGGAGGCGCATTTATCTGGCGATCGGTCTCGACCCCTCAGATTTTGAAGGTGAGAGATGGGTCCCACCCAACACGGCAGCGGATGAAAATCGTACACGAACCGGCTGCCGACAGACGTCGGGCCGGGCTCCCGTCCGACGGGATCCGCAGTTGGGCGGTGGGGACAGTCCAACCACTGCGAAGAGAGACGTTGACCGAAGGGTCGTCGGAGGACGAGAGAGACGAAACGCCGGTTAATCGCGAATCAGGCTGTTTTATGAGAATACCGGTAGGAAATAGGACTAGAGATCCCCATACGGCAGATAGTGTTGATGAGAGGAACGGTAGAGCCAAGCGTAAATCGAAGAGGCGGGAAAGGAATGAATGTCGGGAACGTCGACCTTCCGAGGATCGTGACCGATGCACAAAAGGGATGAGGAATTGGACATCGAAATTTACAGGAGAGGGTAAAGAGGACGCCGAAGAATATTTGGCCTCTCTTGAGAATTTCCGGACTGGATCGAGTTTTTCGGATGAATGACTCCTGAGCTCATTGCCGTGCGTTTTTGGTGGTGCGGCCAGGTTCTGGTTTAGGACAATTCAGGGCTCTGACAGAAATTGGTCTGGTTTTGCGCAAGCATTCCGAGACCAGTACTGTAAAGAGCTTCTGGATTCTGACTTGTTGGTGGAGCTGCGACGTCGTACGCAGGGTAAAAGAGAGCTAGTCGCACGATACATTACGGGATTCAGAGCGATCGTGACCTACTTTAAGCAACCTCCCCCGGTGCGCGAACAATTGGAAATGGCGTATACGCAACTTCTTCCCAAGTATCGGAAGTTTTTGCGGGAAGGCCGGTAAATAGTTTCGAGTCAATGATAAGGTTCGGTAAAAAGTATGAGCGTCTCATCTTGTGGGACGAGAGCTATGCTCAACCTCCACCAAAAGAAAAGACGCTCAACCGCCACCAAAAGAAAAAACGCTCATCCCTTTCGCGGCCTATGCGGGTTCGCTAAGTTCGAGTAAGTGCGTATCGGTGGCAGACGTAAAGATTGTTGAGGCTAAGCGTTCGAGTCAGGACAAATCGAAATTGAAGAAGTCATCGGGAAAGAAGGCGTCAAACAAATCCAAAAAGACGAGTAGCTTGGAAACGAGTGAGGAAGAAGTTGCGTTAGTAGCAAATGGGGCAACCGGAAGTAAAAGTAGTTGGCGAGACGTCGTAGTTTCCGGGAACCAACAGCCAAACAACGCTATTGGGTTGAACCCGCGACCGTCGTTACAGGCGAACACGGTTAGGAAATTGGGAAATTTTGATTCGGTCCCGCGTTCCTCGCCGCGTTTTCCGTCGACGCCGATTCAGCAATCGTGGCAGGCAAATCAGCAGCAATATCCAATGGGTGATAACGTGAGAGCAGCATTTTATGGTGCATGTTATATCTGCCGAGCAGTAGGACACTGAGCGTCCGAGTGCTCTCAGCGGACATGTTTTTCGTGTGGATTCGTGGGTCATTTGGCAGCGGCATGTCCAAGGTCGGCGGGAAGACTAGAGTGTCAGGATTGTGTCTCCCCGGGAGTTATCTTTCGGGAGTTATCTGCCAGAACTGCGTAGCAGTGAGGCAGTTCCTGGAAAACTCTCGGACAGGGCAGCAGACTCGTCCCCTGGGCCCTGCCAACCCTCAATAGGTGTCAAACCTGGGACGCCATACGCCTCTGACCTGGGGAATCCATCGGAGCGCGAGGAGGAATTGAGAAGATTTGCGCGAGGATTTGAGAACGTCGAGATGTCACCCGAGGCTATCCGAGAAACGATGTCGGAGTTAGTTAAGGGGTTACAGTCGTTCCGAGTGGATCAGTCGGCGTCAAGTTATGATTGTGCGATCGCTAGACCCTCTCATCTAAATCCTCAGATTCTCATCCGTGCTGCGTCTAGTGTGAACAGTCGAGAGTCACCGTCGGTTGTGATAATCGTTTTTATTTCGCGGTTCGGTTGGGTGACGAGGATATGCTGGCACTGAACGATCCAGGTGCTATGGTTTCGCTGATTCATCCCGAGGTTGCAGAAAGATTTAGGCAGAAATGGGAGACAACCAATTTAATTATAAGTGGAGTAAGAGGCCCTCGTCGTGTATTAGCGCTTTTAAGGCTAGGGTTTAATGTTGTTGGAGTTAAAGATCAAGCGGAATTGAGGGTAGTAGATGCGGCATTAAAACAACAGATGGTGATTGGGATAGATCTGTTGAGAAGATGGGCTGTACAGGTTGATTTAGGCCCCGGACGATGGCGAGTGCCAGGGGGAAATTGGAGGTCATTTGCTACAGCAGAAGTAGATACTGAAGTCGTCTCGAGGATTTTTGTGGAATGTGCGGGTATTGTGGAGATTAAGGATAGCGAGCGGGAGGAAATCAATGAATTAGTGCAAAGGATTCTGCCGCAGTCTACGGGTAATGTTCAAGGGTTCACTATACTCATCGAACATCAGATCGATCTAACTCCTGGCGCTCGACCGGTGAGACATTCGTGTAGACGAATGTCCCCAAAAATCTTGGAGTTCTCGCGAGAGGAGGTTAATCGGATGTATGAACGAGGTATCATTGAACCAAGTAACAATGAATGGTGTAGTGCTCCGGTTATCATGCGTAGAGATGAAGGAGATTATCGGTTTTGCATCGACTTTAGAGATTTAAATAAAGTCACGCGACGCGATACATACCCGGTGCCAAACATAGATTCGATCTTAGATAAACTGCGGAACGCTCGATATATTTCAAATGTGGATTTGAAAAAGGCGTATTTCCAAGGTTCGTTGAGTGAGGAGAGTAAAAAGTACACCGCCTTCGCTATGTTGGGATCAGGGTTGTGGCAGTTCGAAGCGGCTGATAGACGCATTATTCGGTCCAGAGGTTGAACCTCATGTGTTTGGTTAATTAGATGGTTTGATCATAGTAACTGAGACGTTTGAGGAGCACCTAAAATGGATAGAAGTCGTGTTGAAGACGGTGACGGATGCTGGTTTGGAAGTGAATCGCGATAAAAATCTTAATAGGGGTTTATGGAGCCCAGGACAAAGAGGGAAATATA
>JAWWEM010047040.1:0-12464 GCA_035582935.1 Ormyrus thymus
CCTCGCTGCGCTCGGGCGACAAACCCGACTCGTGTGGGAAGCACCTATTTTGCGCACTTGTTGCGTAATGTACTATTGTGCATTAGTCTTTATTATAATTATTCAATTTTTTCAGTAAAGGACGTGAGTGCAAAACTGCGTGAAATATTGCAAATTATTACAAATTTGTTACAGATTTCACAATATTTAAATAGAAAATCAATCATAATTTAGAAAATAATGAATAATATAAACAGGAAGCGTTTAAGTAGTTAATTAATTATTTAAATATATATACATATATATATTTTTTTAATTGAAATTTATAATAAAAAAAACTCTTACCTTTATTAATATCCATGATGCATTTCCTAGCTATTTACTACTTTTAACTACTTTTTTAGGAAGTGACGGGTAAAAAAAATTTGACAAAACTTCCTTCATCAATAGGCCAAAAATGAGTCATTTCTCCCAGGTTAGCTGAAAATTTAATTCAAATAAAAAATCAAAAAATAAATTCCTTACTAAAAGTTCTTTTATTATTATAATATACTGAATTATTTGATTAAGTAGAAAATTAATTAAAATAATCATCAAAACTAATTTTTTCGACACCAATCCTCTCGCCATTAATTAATGAGAAGAAATCCGATTCCCCTAATTACTTACAAAATGCCAGGCAGATATAATAAATTTTTAGAAAGCGGACTTGTCTACCGTTCCCATGCTTTTGACACCGTAGACCAACAGTAGAGCTTAGCAAAAACGCGTTTTACGCGCGAATCCTCCGGTTTTTCTTGCGATCGATCGGCTAAGGAACTCGTTTTTCTGGAATCTTAGATTTGCCGGTCGCGGCCATTGCGCAAAATCATCAAAGTCGAAGCACCTCGTCGCAGTTCCTTTTTTTTTGAACTTAGTAGCCTTGTCGTGGCTTCTTTTTATTGGATTAGATTTGTTTTTTGCACTTTGTGATCCTATTTTTTGCGTTTTGGATTAAGGAGAGAAGACGAAAAAGTTTTTATGAGATTAAACTAAGAAGTGCTATCATTGTTGGTTGTGACTTAATAGACAATCTTCTTTTCATCAACTAATGACGTAAATTATGTTTAAGAATTTGTCGTAATTAACTAGTTTTTAAATATTTTGTGATGCAAACCATATTAAAAAATTTTATTTATGCTTTGTAAAGTAAATTTATAATAAAAAAAAAATAAAAATAAAAATTTTTAATTAAATTGAAGTATTTTGTCGAAATAAGTATAATTATCATCATAATTAATAGGAGAGAATATGGTTTTTCATCAATTTTATTTTTAGAATTTGAATACTTTTTAGAATATAGTTGACGTGGCTGTTCATTTTTAGAACAGTCTATTCTCCTTCTTTGTTTATAATGTTTTATAATTCTTTTGAATCTTAAATTTAGAAAATTTCACGATCTGCATAAAATGTTCTTTTATACTTGGAATTATAATTAAATAATATAAATTACTTTTATTAAGAATTAAACTTTTTTCTACACTTAAAAGAGTTCCGTATTTCTTCTACAGCTCATTTTTTTTTAGCTCTAAAAGTTTCTTCTATCGCCCCATCTCTCCCGAACACTTTCGTCAGCTCGACGATTCGACACAATAACTCGCAGGCAGTTCTTTGTTTATCCACTTCAATAAACAGAGATAGCTCTGCAACTCCACGAATCATTTACTCACCTAAAGCATTCCTTTCATCTCCCCTTTTCTTCCTCAAACTTTACCTCATTTCCAGATCGCTTCCGAACCTCACACTTGTCGTTGTCACTCTCGTTTTCTATCTCTCTTTTACTTACCGATCATTTAAATAGATGATGGTGATATACTATATAGGCGTAGATTTAATCTACAGACTCCTTTGTATATTTGCATATTTGTTTTAGTTAATCAACATACAAGATTTTTTCGTTGTACTTATTTTTAAGTCTTTTATCTTTTTTTTAAGAAAGCACGGCAAATTAAAAATATTAGTTAAGAAATTATTTTTATACATATTTATATTATGATTTAAACACTATATCGTTCAGTATATTTTATATTGTTTTAAAACCTAAAATTTTCAATAAACAAAGTTTACAAGTAGAATTTTTCTAAAACTAAAAAATTTTCGATATTTGGTTAACGGAACGTAAAATGTTCGGGTTACATTAAATAAAACCTTAGAAGCTAAAAATATCATACAATTCTTTTCCTACACAATCATACAAGAACAATAAAACAAATTCTTACCTCGAAACCACACGTTATCTTCAAATCAACCTTGGGCTCCTTGGCCAACAAATTTGTAGGCTATACTTTCTCGAAAGCCCGAAGCTCGCGCGAGAATAAAAAGAGTACTACACCTGCTTGCGCTTGACATCGACTTTCCTGATAAAAGGTCCTTTCCTGGGGTCGCCCTCGAATACACACACACATAAGGAGGTGCAAACAATGCAGTCGCGACAGGTTGCGCTGCGCAGGAATGTTTTGCAAGCTTCGCTTCCTTTTCTCTTCACTCCTCTCCTCTGACCTTCCTGGCCTCTACGGATCCTTTACTTGCGCGTTTATTTCAACTAGTAATAGATGAGCGCGCTCCGCGCGCCGATGTTTCGCGTTCGTTATTCAACTGCCGCTCTTTCGGCTGCTGATCTCGAAACGATTCGAGATTCTCGAGAAAACGCACTGTTCGAGAAAACGATAGATCTCGAACGGGATTTTTATATAAAGGATAGCGCGCGTTATGTTCTGTTCGACAAGACGACAATTTCCTTTCCGACTCTCCCCACCACGCTACCTATCACAAATCCCTCTGAAAGTAAAGGATCCCATCCCTAACCTTCTCTGGTGTAGCGCAGCATTTTTGGCGGGCCGGATCCCCCCCCCCCCCTTGCCGCGCGCGAGACTTCTCACGAGACTTTTCGTGCTTCCCGGCCGGTCAGGTTCAGGAACGGAGGAGCTGCGTCAGGAGGAGACTTGAACTGTCAAGCTCATAAGTGTGGCGGCAGACGGAGAGGAGCAAAAATGTAAGAAAAAATTAAGATTCGTTAAAACGACATGCAGGTAATTTTTCATTTTTTTGCGGTTGACTAAAAATATAAAAATCTAGCATTGCAATTTCTCAGAATTCGTCTAAACATTTTTAATTTTTTCAAAGTTCTTTCTCTAATTTATTTAATATGATTAATTATTTGTGAAAAAATTTCATACGATGAGTAAAGATTCTGAATAACAAATTCGATTTAACCAAAACCTTGAGATGCACGTAAGTAAATAATCTCGGTTCGATAAGTTATAAATAAGATTTCTCGTGTGTTTGCGTAGTAATATAGGTATGCGCTCGAAGCTGCAGCTGCATTAAAGTGATATTCCCATCTGCGGAAAGGAAAGCTCGCCGGTAATCCGACGTATCGCTTGTGTATACGCAACGGGCGACAAGATAAGAGTCGATGGCACCGAAATCGACGCCCGTTACACTGTATCGCGGTATCGTGCAGGCAAAATGCAAACACAATTCGCTGCGCTTCCCGATGCTCTATTTCCTGGAAATGGACCGTTTCTGAATTCAGATGTATGTGAGGGTGTTATTTCGTCATGGAAAGACCACTTTACACTTTAGATCACGACTTTGTGATCCAAAGTGTAATTATGATTTTTGTCAATTTGTAATTCAATGAAATTTCTACTCGTATAAGTAAAAAAAAAAATTCAGGGGGAATATGGATTTAAATCACTGCTGAAATTAACGACTGTTTTTATCGCTCCAATAAAAAAACTATATCTTTTTTTAACGTTCGAGTAATTTATTTCCCTGATGGTAAGCACTTTTTCAAATATTAACAATTTTTAACCAGTTTTATAAATGACTCGACTTTAATATGAATTTTATTATACTTTAGAAAATTTTCTCATAATTTTATAACTTTTAAATTATATCATTATCGTTTATTTCAATATTTCAAAGTCTTTGTAAACTTTTATACAGAAATTTTTCTCGAACTTTTAAAACATTAATTAGTCCCAACGAGGTCATTATCACGGCAGCCGAAAAAGCATTCAGCTTCCAATAATTAGGCGGGCTCTTTTGACAAGCGAAGCGAAAAAGTACAACGCAAATATGAAAAAGCATTTCTCGTAGTAACGTCGTGGTCGTGGCGCGGAGCTCCCCCTCGCTTTAAGCGAATCAAGGAAAAAGCTAAACAAACAAAATCACCCCCGGGGAAGCGGCTCGTGCATAATTAGTGAAACAGCAAGTTTCTCGCGACCCCTCGTTACGTGCGTACACGCACTTGTGTTTGCGCTCCCCGCTTTTTTCCCATCGGCGGCGCCACCCCCGCCAGGGACAATGCCTTCTGGCGTCGGATTTGTTGTTTGTACGTGCGGCTGCGCCTCGATTCTTCAATTCCGAGAAGTGAGTCGCCTGCAAGCCTACCTTTCGAAGTAGTAGGATGAATTTTAGGAAAAAACAGTTTTAGTGATGGGCATTGGGAGACTAAAGTACTTGGTTCACTGCTAAGTAGTTTTTACCTATTTTTCTTCTGATAAAAAGTTGTAAGATTTTAATAGAATCATTGGGCTTTTTATTCGCCGAATGGGATTTTGCGTTAAGTTGATTTTAAGATTGTTTTCTGTGATGAGATAAGAGGAGAATTAGTCATAAAGATGGTGATTTCGTAGGAGAAAAATCTTTATTGAGTAAATAATAAGGGTTAAGGAGGTGCTTAGGAAAATGTGTTTATTCAGATGGAAACGATAATTAAAGTGGATCATATTTTGAAAGTTTTTTAGAGTAACTTGAATTTGCCGAAGAGTAAGGGTAAGAACAAATAAAAAAGTTTTCTCATTCAACTTGATGATGAACCAAACTTTTCAGTTTCTTAATTGAAAAATCTTAATTATTATCATAATCTTAGGTAGTAGTTTTCTTTATTTATCAGCAACATAATTAGCACATAAAAAATGCAAATAATGAGTGTATTTAGATATAGCTTGGTTAAAATTTTATCAATTTTTAAAAAGTAAAATTGACAGATTTGTATTCTTAAACAAAGACATTGATCAAAAAACTCAATTATCTTAATTCGTATTTTTACAAAACTTTTAATCAACGCAATGAAACAAACAAACCCAATCAAATTTCAATTCGCATAATCGAAACCGATTCTCCTCCATTAAAGTTTCGAAAAAATTCTATCGTTATAGATCTCCCGGTAACTACACATCCCGGCGCGTGTACATTACCTCCGACTAATTAAATCCGCAGGCCACAATTTATCGGGCATATCCGGCGAATTTCGTCGACGCAAAATTCCGAGCGCGGCAATATTATTTCGCTCTCTCCGAGGTATAAACAATACGTGCCGCTGTTTACGCGAAAATTCGAGTCAAGCCCACTCAGGCGCTCCTGCCGGTAATTAAATTTTGCCCCCTGCCCTCTTGTTTGTTCATTCACTTTGACTGCAATGCGTGCGGGCGCAGCCCGAATCAATAGACCGCGTTCCAGGCACCACCGGCTAGGCGAGCACCTACGCGGAACGAGTGACAGAGAGGTTGCCTCGCTGCTAATTTGTAGCCGAGGTGGCAACGGCTTTTTCTTGCCGAAGCTAGACTGAGAAAAAGGAATTGGTCTTTTCGCTTTGGACGGAGTGGATTCTTTTTAACGGCTTTTATTTCGGGGAAGGGTAAAGAGAGCGGCTGTGTTCATTTAGGATTTCAAAGGGTTGAGAATTTATTTCTTATGTTAAAGATCTTTATTTACAGGGCGATTTAATATTGTTTTCTATTTTGTTTTGCGATATTTTGGGAGAATGTTCTTATTAAACAATATCATTTTCAATATTTGGAATTTTTTTTATTTTTATTTTAGTCTACTTTTAAAAACGTTTTTTATTCTCTAAATTTTTATCCGTATAAGTAAACATTAAAATAACAACGCGTGTTTCGACTTTAGTGACAGTTTATTCAATGCGAGTCCTTATATAAGTTTGGAAAACAAATAGCATCTTTGATGTAGATAGAACAAGCTTGTCGAATTCTGGAAGTTTAGGGAAAAACAAAAGAGCATCAGGTGCACAATCTCATTTAGCTACCTCCTACACGTAGTGCACGGATGCGATATCTCGTTTCGAGGGTCGGATGAGGGCTAATTCCATCCGCAATGCGCTTATGGGGCATATACTGCGCATTCGGGACTATAAACAAGGCAGGAAGAGGGGGGCTCGTGATCAGCCGAACCCGAACAGTTTTTAATGCTCGTTTATTTTACGGATTAGTTTTCTATTTAAAAGAAAAAATGTTGATTAATTAAAACAAATTTTAAATGAATTAAACAAGTATTTCGCGACTTCATTTCAAACAGCAAATTTAAGTATATACCTTAATATTTTTCTAGTTTTCAATTACAAGTTTAAGTGTTGGTACCAGAGAAGCAGAAAATTCGAAAAGTATAAGAAATTCAAAGGATCAAATCCGCTCGCCATCCCCTGCCCTCGGCCGAGACGCGTAATTCGCCAGACGATATAGGAAAAAAGGTAGGTTATAGTTGAAAAGAAGACCGAAAACTTCCTTCCTCCCGTATATAATAATGTAATGCAGCGGGGAGGAGAGCGACAAGCTCGCGCCTTTTTCATTTTAAACTTTCTTTGCGGCTGGCGAGCGTCTTCGAGAGCGTCTTTTTTCTTTTTCTCGCGGCGCGACGCGCAACCTTTAAATTCTGGACGAGCCACTGCAACAAAATTTACTCCGCAGACTTGGGTTAACCTCCTCTCCGCTCTTACTTTTTTTAGACTCTTTCTTTTTTACACGCTCTTTTTTAACCGGTATTAAGGAGCATTCACAGCGTCGATATGTACTAAACATGAATTCTTTATTGAAAGTATATCGCAACGATTTTAGTAATCACAACGATTTTAGTAATTCTTTAGATTTTCATTCGAATTCCCGACAAGCTTCCAAGCAAGATTAAAATTTATTTTCGAATCATCTGTGTAAGTAAAATTAAAATAATATTAATGATTCCAAAAGTGAAAAATTAGACAAGTTCCCTGCGTATGATTGCAACTTTAAGGATTTCGGATATTTTCCATAGAACGTTCATATCAATAAAAAGCCAAGGACGGAAGCGAGCTATTTTTAAATTTGTCTTTTTTCAACACGAGCTCGGATACGCACAGGCCCTTAATCTCGCGCGGAGTCGATGATCCTCTCCGTGCTTGCGGCGTGTGCTGTTTCCTTCCGAGCGACGCCGTGAATCTCGGAGATAATTTATGAGGATGCGCGCGGTGCGGAAACGAGCGGCCCGACTCGTTCCGTCTCTCCCGCGACCGTAAACTATTTTATCTGCTCCCGCCGGTAGTCTCGAAAATTAGTGCGGTCGCGGCTTTTGGGGGATTTTTTCGATTCAGGAGAATTCCAAGTAATTGGTTATCGCGGAAATTTGGCGATAAAAATTAGGGCGCTCGTTTTAACCTTGTAAATTAGCCGGTTTAACTGCTTATATCAGTAGTTTTTGGCAAAGCAAACCTTTCCATATTCAAAGGTTTAAAAACAATATTCGCGCTGAATCTTTATAATCTTCTAGTTTCTTTATAAAAAGAAAAAGATTCTTATAATAAACTGATAAAATACTGTATTTTATAAATATTAGTAAATTTTATTGATTTTAGAAAAAGCTTTTAAAAATTAATATAAATTGTGACTGGAAAATACTCGACTAGAATTTTCTAACCTAATATTTCACTATTTTCGAGGGAAAAACCTATAATCGAATCCAATACCTCAACGCAATTACGACTTTGCTACGAATCTCGGAGCAGACGCCGCTACGTACAATTTAGGAAATCACACGGCGTACGAAAATAAAACAGCCGGCGGGGAGATGGATACACTCCGGCACACACATATATATACATATATCTAACGGCCGTAGCGTCGAAAAGCCCGAGGGTTTGTTTCCGTTGCGCAGTTGCGACGCCTTGGGAGAAGCGCCGAGTCTGCCGGTGCCTCGGGAGGGAAGTCGTAAACGGAATTGACGAAAACTTGAGCGGTGCCGAGCGACTCTTTGTAATTGGTTGTAAAGTTTCGCGAGGGGTTGGAGCTGCCGAGTGCGGATTGCCGTTTCGGGGCCGTCTGATTGATTGGTATTACCCTGGCTTCTTTAGAAACCTGTACTCACTTTTTTACTTTAGTTGTTCAAGTGAAAAAGTAGACAGCGGTGCTGTACTAGAATAATACTTACGCGTGCAAAAAGTACGAACCACATTAAAATTTGAAAAGCTTCGAATAAGCGCCCTACAAAGTAGCCTTCGCTCTTCACCCCTTGGATCTACATCCTCCAGGCACAAAGCGCCGAAAGTCAATCCATTCTCGGCATTGAAAGCGCGGAGCCCTTCGAAAGTTTCCAAGGTGCCTCGCCCCTCGCGATTCTGTTTTGCGCCCACACTCGGTTCACCCCGCGGAGGATCGATAGCTGCACGAGCCAAGGCCAACCCCGTTCCCTTCGACTCGCCGCGAGAATTCCTTGCGGTCCGCAAAGCGAGAGAGCGCCCTTCGCTCCGGCACCCCCGTTCACCGGCTCGCGCGTTCCACTTTCACGCGCCAGAAGCATAAGTCATTTGCCTGCCACCGCCTGAGTCGCCTGCGATGTATTCCCTGCTGCTGCTGCTCGCAAGAGATGTGCCGTCGGGGGGAAGGCTTTCAACTGTCTTAGTTTTGTAAACGCAGAGATAATGAACATTTCCTTATTACCATAATTCCTAGGAGTATTTTGCGCTTTTTTCTTCTTACTATAATTTACCGCCCGCTTCTCGGTTAAAAAAGTCGCAGTTAAAATCCGCGTCATTGGTCGTCCAAATGACGAGACTGCAACTTTTTCAGGCACGAAACGAAACAGGCTGAAAAGTGAATTTCGGTCGACGGTCCGTGACGGTCAGTAAACCCTCTCGTTTCAGCGTAACGGTTCGCACACGCGAGTATATCTTTAGAAAAAAAGTCTGGGGTAAAAGCCTCGCCAGGGCAACGCACCTATTACCGTTTACTAATTCAAGAGGGCGAGAGAAAGAAGTCGCTCGAAAAAGCCAAGAAGAAAGAGAAGCTACAGAGCTCGAATTGACGGCAGAGTCTACCATGCAGTGTGCGTTAAGAGTATATTCCTCGCGGACGCGAGCGAGAGGCGCGACACATCCAGTGACTGTACCGTATTATAGTCCATTATAGTCCATCCCTAAGAACAATTATCCAGCTCGACCGATCAGATAAGCCAGAAATGACCACCCCATTTCTACCTCGAAGGGGTCGCCTCTTTCCCAAACGAGGCGAGCGGTCTAAAAAGGAAAGGAGCCGAGAGGGTGTGTCTCCGCTCGAGCCCGCACGCGAAAGTAATCCGTACGTATAAGCGGCAGATAGCATCGACCCGGAGAGAAGGAAGCTGCGCGCCGCAAGTGCACACACGCGGATTGCCTGCCGGCGCTCTTTCGCAATCTCTTTCCGCGTGCCGCCGCCGCTGCTGCTCCGGAGGCCGGGTTCTTCGTCTCAGCTGCGGGCTCCTTTCGTTTCGTTTTGAGTTTTAATTGGAACTTGCTTGGTTAGATTTGTCGCAATTTTTTCGCGCTAATGACTCTCGGGCACATTTTAATTCTTCTTTTATGGAGGTAATTTGATTTTTTAAGTGGCTGCAATCTAGAGGGGAAATTATCAAAATGTTCGTGCTATCGTAATGAACTTTTACAATTAGGGGAGTTCTTCTACTTTCTTCTACTTTGGTGCTTTTTTCATAGATGCTTTATTTTAGATAAAGATAGAGTTACCTTTTCATAAATCATTGTGCAGTGTTGTCTGGTGCGATTCTTACGACTACAACTAAAGAACTGAAATAGAAGTCATTTAATTTCTTAAAGTTTTTGCAGCTTAACAACCGTTCACTTCGGAAACGGAATGTCTTTCTAAAACCGCTCCCTTTGAAGTATTCTACAGTAAATATGCAGTTTTGCTAAAGGTAATAATAAGTTAGGCTTTCCTTTTTAAATTCTTAATAAATGACTAAACTAAAATAGCCTGAGAAAATATAATTTATTGTAATCAAATTTGTTTCAAATAAAAGGCTCAAGTCTATTCGTAATTTGGGACGGAATATAGAATATGCAATAATCCAAGTTAGTCTTGTTCTTTCTCGTGACATAGTACAGAATAAAATCGAAATTTAATATTGTCTAAAAAATATTTAAGAAAGCAGAAAAGAGTAATACATTTTATAACTCAATAATTGAGTCTTGTGTTCAAAGCGTGTTAAATTTAAACAACACGTTGAATAAAATGCGATCGAAAAATTTCGGTTTCATCCCAATTACAATCATAAAAAGATAAATACGTTTTTAAGGTTACTCATGAAAACCGACAAACAGAAACATTAAAAAACCCAACCCACAACAGCCTTTATCACCGTCAAATTATCTTCTAAACAATAATTAAACTCCATTCCCAATCTGCCGCATCCGCAGAGTGACATCAGTCATTAACCTCTCCTCCGAAAATGAGCCAGCCGACAAAAGCGAGCGACAATAATTCGGACTCACGTATGCTCTCCCATCAGCGGCAAAAGCAATTTTTTCTCACCTTGGCCTCGAGGTCGACGATTTTCGGCAAAATTGTCGCTCGCGCAATTTGCGACAAAGCATATAACCGGCAGCGGCGGCGGCAAGCGACTCTCGATTCTCTCCTCCTCGTGCCGAGAGAGCAGCTGGAGCGCGACAAGGTCGAGCACCAAGTCGCCCGCGTGTGCGCCGTATTAGGCAACATCCGCGCTCAATGGGCAAAGTGAAAATGTGAAAAATGAACTGCTCGGGAACTGCTGCTGCGCTGCACGAGATACGTTTATGGCTTTAATGCCATTGTGTTTTAGATGCTTTGCAGATAGAGGCTGTTTTAAAACGAAGGAATGTCTCTTTCAAAGCTCCGAACTAGTCATTTACTCAAATCTTTCATTTTTAATATCATTTCACTTAAAAAAAATTAACTTTAATGGCAGAAGCCGCCTTCTAAAAATGTCTGCTCCAACGGTTTTACTTCCTTTCAAGTCCAGTCAACAATTTTTCCTAATTGCTGGAACAACACCTCATTAACCAATTACCCCCCGAAAAAAGCCCAACTCGCAGTCTAAATCTCCAATCCCTCGTCTCTCGGCGGAGAAAACGGGTACCGAAAAAAGCTGCGACAGTTTCGCAATTTTCTCCGGCGATGTAGCAGAACTCTTTGGTTTACGACTTGTTCCAGCTGCTTGGTCGCGACGCGCGCGCGCCTAAGCAATTATCATAAAAATCGATGCGATGAGGAGGGGCGATCCAACTGGATCTTGGGCAAAAATTCAGCGCGCCTCTCCGACTGGGTTTTCGCACAACGCTCGCTTATGCATGCGGGGCAGCTCTGCTTAGGAGTTTGCATTGTAAACACGGGCCTGAGCTTCGCCCCGAGTTTTCCTTTAGGCAGGAGATAATTATTTCTTTATTCCCGAGATTTCCGCGGGGCAACGGCTACATTAATTCGCCTTTGCTTTCTTATTTTAGACTTAATGATGTTTATCGTTTCTATTTACAGTTTCTCGTAGAAATTGAATTCATTATTAAAGTAGCAAATACCCTCCTTGATAAGGAAATGCTAAACAAGTGGTCGAATTTGCAGGTTTAATTAATTTTCAATTTTAACATAAGATCGATAATAATAATAACATATTTTAAAAATACTCGAATTAAATAATTGGATAAAACTAATCAAAAAATAAACTGTTATTCGTGCTTATCAAGCATCTCATATAGCTGTTATTAATATTCACATTGCCATTGAATTCCTCGTAAATTAAATACAAAGTAAACAGTTTATTGGGGCGGCAGCATTTAAAATTCAGAACAATTCACTTTAATTAAAATGGCGCCAGAAAGCGATGATACGCGAGGGTCGTCATTTCACAGCCCCTTGCAATATTCGACGGCTCGAGAGAGATCGAAAGGGCCGCCCTTAAAATTTCCCAGAAGGGCAGCTCTTCCCTCTCCCGAAGTGCCTTCGGTCGTATTTGCATGTGTTATTACGCCGTTTCGTCCGAATTTCTCGCCCCTTTCTATTTCGACGTAGCCCCGGCTATATTTGCCGAGCTGCTGCTATCTATAACTCCATCTTCCATTCTCGCACCATCGGAATTTCGGCGCCTTGCTTCCGCCTAGTTCAGAAGATTAAAGCGCCTTGTTTTAAATTATCCACGGTAAAGGTAATTTCCTCATTGAAAAACGTGAACTAATACAAGAAAAATTTTCCCATATAATATAATAAAATCGTAATTTAAGTGTGGGTGTTTTTATGTGAACTTGGTATTTTTTTAATTATTACTTGAACAATCTGTATATTTAGCATAATTCTAAGCATTTATACACTGAGAAAAATATCTCATTAAAAATTAGTATACTCTATCGTAATCGAAGGACAAACTTGCACTATCCT
>JAWWEM010047051.1:0-12457 GCA_035582935.1 Ormyrus thymus
AAAGTTTACCCAGAGCGGGCACTTACAATGAAGGTGTGGCGATCTGGTGCGTTCTGGACCGTCACTCGGTTGCACCTCGGTGTCGCTCTGCGGGGTTCGGAAGACCTGGAGGGCACGTGGACGCCTCTCACACGCGGGCTCGTACAACGAAACAAAAAAATATGCGCGGACCAGGGTCAAGCTCGGACGAAGGCCGAAAGCAATCTAATCTCTCGCGGCGCCGCGCTCTCGCGACACCGCTCTCTCTATCTACCTCTCTCTCTCTCTTACCTTAGCGCCCTCCGCGTCGTCTGCTCTCCTCAGCACCTACAAGAGTCTAACAGCGGTTAGCATAAAATTGAACATTTTAGAAATCAAAACTAATTCACAAAGGCTTGCTGAGAGAGAGGAATGTAACGTTCGTTACACCTTATAGGGGCCTTATGATCTAGTCAGGCTACCGGAAAAATTTTCTACTCGGATTTATATATAGTAACAGTTTCAATAAAGTGTACTGCGAAAACAATATGTAAAGCGAGTGCTATTTATGTTTATCCGTAAGTGTTTGAAAGTGTTTTAAAAACATATAAAAAGTAATTGCAAATATAAAATTATTAATTGAGTTATTGCTATGATTAAGTTTTATAGTGCATCTGCACCATTTTATCGAAATTTATGAGGTCTTTTTAATAAGGATGATATGTCATCCAAATGAAAGAAGACGTTATGATTTTCGAAAAATCAGAAAATTGTTGAAATATACTTATTTTGTTTACTGTGGTAGATGAATTTTATGTTAATCTAGTTTTATATTAAATGGGTTACTCTTTTAAACATGTTTCTTTTTTTAGCGGAAATATTTTCCATGTGCGAAGTGCCTTTTTAGGGAGGATTGGATTATTTTTGTACACTACTGAAAATTCTTTTCGTTGTAAAAAGGGGGTCACTAATATAGAGGAGGGGTCAGAGGGAAGGAGGGGGGCTGAGACTGAAAAATCGCTTACAACTATATAATGTAAGGAAAAAGATATATATATATATAGGGTCAATACATGCTATAGAATTAAGATTACTATTTAAGTGCATGCATAAATTAACGCTTTCCTGGTTGTGGCTAATCCCGTAGTTTAGTTTAGTAGTATTAGAGCCCGTTAAATTTTTATTTTTCAGAGTCGCTCAACATGAAAATTCTGCTGTTATTGATCCATAATATAAGATGCCCGGTTGCAAGCCCGGCATACTACGACTTAGAACATATAAGCCCGAGTCCAGAAATTTATTACAAAAAATTGGACACCGTACGGATAGAAAAGGGCCACTGGCAATTTATAATTTATCTGGAAGTTAACCGGTTTCTAAACTGACATGTTCCTAGTATAGCCGTGAGCATCACCTATGAAACACTGTGCTAATAAGGTACACTTCCAACACTGCCGCACGGCTCTAGATATGGATTTGTTAGACATCAAATGGGACGCTTTGAAGAACATGCAACAAGAAATTATCAAGATTGTTCAATAGAGAGTCAGAAAAGTTCCTAGCCGCGCCGGATCGCGGCGTAGTTAATTTGTCAGCTGCTTATCGCCGGCGGTCGCACCGCCGGGAAATGTAGAGGAGATAAGGGAGCGCGAGCTGGTCCGTCTTTACTTTTTTGACAGTTAGTATTGAAGAGTTGTTCGAAAGGTCAACGGAGCATTGAACCGCGATCGCGAACGCGCTTAGTACTGCAACAATTAAAGTTTAATAGTCGATTCGTGTTCTTAGAGTCATAGCGCGATATTATTTATAAATATTATTTATAAAAGTATGAGGTCGAACGTTTTCGATCATCGGCATGCGCCGATTTACGAGAAGTCATCTACTGACGGAGTGAATCTGAGAGTGAGTTTTCTCCGGTGCGAGAAGGGGGTCCGGCCCTCGCCGTAGAGCCTCAGCTCTGCCGAGAAAGAGCCCTAGTCTGCCCGCCTCAAGGCATGACTTTTGATATAATATAAATAAAAGAGCCTAAAAGCTCAGGTATCGCGGTGCACCTGCGTCCGTCGTTGACAATCGATTCTCTTGTGTGATTATCGATTAAATTATAAAAACTGTGTATTTTCTGGAGGTTTTTATGCCTTAGGGCTTTTCCTCCGAGCAAATAAAGGCTTAGTGCCCCAAATTGCTCAAAATCAGTGTATTATTTTCCCTAAAATCCTATCGCGAAAGTATTAACAACAAGGAAAAGTTCATCTACAAAAACGACAAAATATCCAGCGGTTGAGTCCGTCAAGGCCTGACTCGCACACAAACATTGGTGCCTCCTGTGAGGTAGAGACCTCGATTCGTCCCGATTTACAAAGGGAAGGAAAAGCAGCCGTCGTCTCCAGGCATCGCCCAGCAGCCAAGCAGCCTAGCTTCGACAGGAGCCTCGAAAAAATATAAGTATTTTTCATAAAATAATAATTGCGCATTAAATACAGTGTGTTTAAATCGCGGCGATGTACTCAGCATAATAAAGAGCGCTTGTTGAATCGCACAATAAATCTAGTTCGCGATAAATTCATTGCGATTGCGATAAAAAAATTAATAAAAAGAGAATTGGAGTAAAATGAGTGGTGAAAACGCGGTTTTTTGGTAATGCCAGTTATTATACATTATTAATAAACGCCTTTGTATATAACGGTCATTTCGGTGAAACGCTGAGAACTCGCGCATCGAGGCGCGCTGAGTGTTTATGTTTGGTGTTCATAGTTAAAGCCTTTGTGTCGGCTGGAGCGCGTTCGCTATCGGCTTAGTCAACGTCTTTTTCTTCCTCTCGGCAGCGTGAACAAAGTCGTTCCGTCACCGAGGGCACACGGCCTATTTGGTTGCGTTGCCCGAAACGCATGTTTATAATACGGCTTTGAATCGTTAACTTAGAGCGGTATTACTTCTTCATAATAAATAATTCTCAGTATTATATTTGTCGACTCGGCTTGAATCAACTTGACGCGATCACCAAGAACTCTTGTTTATTTGAGAGTGAATAGCCGTCATTATTCAACGGATTTTTCTTTATCGGTTTTCGAGTTAGACTTGTTTCGATTTGGGATCGTAGTATTCAGCTTTATTATTTAATTTATTATTTAATTTATTATTTAATTTAGTTTGATCTGCGGTGAATTCTATTGTTTGTCTGAAAATGGAAGACCGTGTAAAGATGATCTCGCAAAAGCGAGCCACGCTTAAATCTCAATTAACCACTTTGCGCAATTTGTTTGACAGTGGTAGCTACGATGCGACAAATATAAAATTGCGTTTCGACCGCGTTAAGGGCCTATGGGAGGCTTACGAGGAGCTGCATGATGAGTTAGTCGTGTTGCAACCGGAAATCAATCGGACGGCTGAGATCGATGAGATACGAGATAGATATTTTTCGCTCGCTAGTCGAATCAATCCTATGCCTGGACCATCAACGTCACAAAACGAGAGTGTAAACTTCTCATTGTGTACGCCGGGTGAAGTTAAGAAAATTAAACTACCAGTAGTAAAATTGCCGAGATTCGACGGATATTTAGACGCTTGGATCTCTTTTAAAAATACCTTTGAAAGCATTGTAGATTCGCGCGAGGATATTTCCGATCTCCAAAAATTTTTATATTTAAAGAATTCTTTAAGGGGAGAAGCTCTGGCGAAGCGTTCTATTTTCAATGCGAGCGCGGAAAATTATAAGAACGCGTGAAAACTTTTAAAGGGTTCTTATGAGAGCTTGCATAAAACCTACACAAAAGGATTTGATTAGGCTCGTGGATGAAATGAAGCAGAGAGTAAATGCGTTGCAGTCATTAGGAGTAAAGTTAGACTCGCATTTTTTGGTTAGATTTTTGGTGAGGGCTTTACCCAGCTCCATCAGAGCAAAGTGGGAGGAAACTTTATCTCTGGATAAATTTCCGGCGTTGGAAGATTTATATAAATTCATAGCTGAAGCGGCTTATCGCTTGCTCACGTTAGATCGGGAGCCCATTCGAGTAAAGCCTGATTACAAGGGCGGCAAGCGCGCGCTTTCTTACGGAAATACGGCCGTGGCTAAGATTCGTAAAGGGAATGCAGGCGCGCGAGCTTTTCTTTCTAATACGGCGTCAAGCTGCACGCTGTGTAAAGGGTTGAGTCATCCACTGTTTAGGTGTGATCGCTTTGCCAAGCTAGATCTTAGCGAGAAATGGAAAGTAGTGAAAAGGCTCGGTGTTTGCAGAATTTGCCTCCGCACGCATCCCGGGGAATGTACATTTTGGTCGTGCAAAAATTGCGGAAAGCGACACAACCAATTGCTTCACGATTTCAAATATAAATCAACGTCAAAGCCATCAGACGCGAAGGTCGCGATTACTCAATCCACGACGAAAGCAGAGCAGGATAATGCAGGCACGCGAAAGGATTGACTAGTCTTGAATGCGGCTGTCCCGGCGATTCGATCCCAGCTCTTGATAAGCGCCTCGGTACGAGTTAGGGATAACCAAGGAAATTTCGTCGTGGGCCGCGCATTGCTAGACACATGTGCGTCTGCTCATTTTGCAACAGCACGCTTCGCGTGCTGAAGATGCCAATGCCAATTGGAAAAGACTCGATGCCAATCCTTCTTTAAAAGTAGAATACAGTCGCATCTTGAACGAATATATTTCATTAGAACACATGTCATTAGTTGGAGAGGAGGAGCCTAACGGTTATTATCTCCCCCATCAGGCGGTCTTCAAGTCGTCGAGCGCGACTACTAAGCTGCGCGTTGTCTTCGATGCGTCCGCGGAGGCGGACACTGGCATGAGTTTGAACGGTGCGCTTATGATAGGCCCCTTGATTCAGTCGAAATTGTTTGCTCATTTGCTAAGGTTTAGAAGCTTTAAATATATCATCCCGGCCGATATAGAAAAAATGTATCGGCAAATATTAGTGCATCCAGATGATAGAAAATTCCAATACGTTTTTTGGTATCATCAAGGACGAATTCGGACCTTTCAATGAAATACCGTAACTTTCGGCGTGTCTTCGACCTCCTTTTTGTCAATTCGTACGTTGAAACAGTTAGCTGACGACGAAGGTAAAGATTTTCCGATCGCGGCTGAGATTTTAAGGCAGGATTTGTACGTTGATGATTTAATTACTGGTGCAAATTCTCTGGATGAAATCTTAACCATTCGCGATCAAACTATAGAATTATTAAAACGAGGTGGATTTAATATTCGACAATGGGCTTCGAATCATCCTCATGCACTTAATAATTTAGACGAAGACTTGAAAGATCTAAATTTCGCAGCTGGCGAAAAATCGGTTTTGAACACTTTGGGGATTTCTTGGAGCGTTCAGCGAGATAAATTAATTTATACTGTAAATCCGATTTCGACTAAAGCGATGAAGCGCATCATCGCTTGAGAAGTCGCTAAAATTTTTGATCCGTTAGGCTTGCTAGGGCCCGTCGTATTGTGCGCTAAAACTCTAATGCAAGCATGTTGGAAGGCTAAGGTTGATTGGGATGAATCCCTGCCCGTAGAATTGCATACTTCTTGGGCGACTTTATCGAAGCAGCTTCCGCTTGTTAACAATCTCGCTTTCGAACGGCTTCTATTAATTGAAAATCCTTCTAATATACAATTGCATGGTTTTTGCGACGCCAGCAAGATCGGATACGGAGCATGTTTATACGTGCGGTCCTGCGATGCGCAAGGAAGGACGTCGGTGCGACTCTTTTGCGCTAAGTCGCACGTCGCTCCGCTCAAGGAAATCACTATGCCTCGTCTCGAGTTATGCGCCGCTTTGACGCTCTCTCGACTTTTCAAAGAGGTAGCCGAGAATCTTGCATTCAATCCGGATAAAATTATATTTTGGAGTGATTCCTCTATAGTTTTACATTGGATCAAAAAATCGCCAAGTCTTCTCAAGGTTTTCGAATCGAATCGAGTCGCTGAAATTCAACAGAATTGTACAGGCGTCATATGGCAACACGTAAGAACGCAGCATAATCCGGCTGACGCTCTATCGCGAAGCCAACTGCCTAGTGAATTCCTGGGAAATGACCTTTGGGTTAACGGGCCTTCTTTCTTAAAGGAGCCCGAACCGAGTGGCCTGTAAGTTTGGTTCTACCGGAAGTTGATTTACCCGGATTAAAAAAGATAGTTTGCCTCGCGGCACAAGTCGAGCCTTCGGAGGATTTATTTGAGAAATTTTCATCTTACTCACGTATGATTCGGATTTTGTCTCTGTGTCTTCGATTTTTACGGACCAATACTAACAGAGGTCCGATTACGATTCAAGAATTTCAATCGACGGAAAAACGCGTTATCAAAATAGTTCAGCAATCTCAATTATCCAGCGAGATTAAACAAGTGCAAAATAATAACATTAAAAAGGGCGGCAATTTGGCCGCACTCAGTCTGTTTATTGATGAAGAGGGTTTGTTACGTGTAGGAGGTAGATTGGAAAAATCAAGGCTTAGTTTTGAGCAGAAGCATCCGATTATTTTGCCTTCTCGATATCATGTCTCCGATCTTATCATTCGCGAGATTCATGGAAGACTCTTCCATGCCGGCATTAAATCAACCCTTCATTCGATTAGACTCAAATTTTGGCTACTGGACGGAAAAAATCAGGTGAGAAAAATTATTCGTAATTGCGTTCAATGTATAAGATTTAAAGCAAATACGGTTAGATATAAAATGGCAGATATGCCAGAGGCGCGAGTAGAGCAATCCGCTCCTTTTTATTGCACGGGAACTGATTTTTTCGGACCATTGTTAGCTAAAGAGAAAAAGCACCGCAATCGATCGAGTATCAAAGTATACGGCTGTGTTTTTATCTGCATGGCGACCAAGGCGGTACATTTCGAAATCGTAAGTGATCTTTCTACAGAAACATTTTTGGCTGCGTTTAGGCGTTTCATTGCACGTAGGGGCATTCCCTCTCACGTTTATTCCGACAATGGAACTAACTTTGTAGGCGCGAGCAATCAATTGCGTGAGTTATTCGCCTTGATTGAATCAGATGAATTCGTCAATCGAACCAATAACTTCGCTCTTCAAAATGGGATTACCTGGCATTTCAATCCGCCCTTATCTCCGCATTTTGGCGGGATATGGGAAGCGGCTGTTAAGTCGTTTAAACACCATCTCAAAATAGTGGTGGGGAACACTCTATTTACCTTCGAGGAATTGAATACGTTGGCAATAGAAATCGAGGCGATTTTAAATTCAAGACCTATCTGTCCGATTTCTTCAGATCCGAACGATTCATTAGCTTTAACACCCGCTCACTTTTTAATAGGTAGGCCGTTCACCATGCTTCCCGAGACTAATTATTTGTCTATTCCAGATAATCGACTGTCTTCATGGCGTTTGATCGCCAAGGCACGCCAAGACTTTTGGAAACGTTGGCACGTCGAGTACCTCAGCGAATTGCAAAAACGGCAAAAATGGATAAAGGGCGATGTTAATTTGGAATTGAATACCATCGTCATTTTAATTGATAAAAATCAACCATGCGCGAGCTGGCAGCTGGGACGAGTTACGATGCTTTATCCTGGAGACGACGGCATTGTACGTGTAGTTGATGTGCAGACTGTAAAAGAGATTTTCAAGAGAAATGCGACTAGTTTATGTCCGCTTGTAGAGCCCAAGGGCTCAGATTAATGTAAAAATTAATGATATTTCAATTGTTCTTGCGTTACGTTTAATTTTGTTTTTGTAAATGTCGGTGAGTCCGATGGGACATATTTATTCTCTGCACCAAAACTAGAAAGTGTCAGTCTTGTTTGCCTGGATCGCCCGGACGAGAAGATTAAGATACACAATGCAGGAATAATAAAAATAGCGACCGGATGTCGTTTAATTACTAAGGAAACCGTTATCTTAGGAGAGGAAATTCGGACCAGTGGATTTCAATATATTTAGAAGCCCGAGTTAAGGCTAAACCTAACTCAATTATACCCGGTTATAGCCGAATGCCCAAAAGAAAAGCTGGATCTGAATCTAGGCCCGAAGTCGTCACCCGGTTGGAAGGATCGGGAGAGTTCTCTAAACAGCACCATCGCAAGATTAGAGAGCATTGGAGAATACAAAAGAATCCTGGGAAGATCCGACTTTCACTTCTATACAGGAGTCAGTCTTAATACATTAGCCATGGTTGCTTTTATATCGGCAGTAGTAATATTTATCTGCAAGAGGAAAAGACGACTGATATTGCCAGTGTCAAAAAGAATCAAGACATCGAAACAGGATCAAGCTAGAGATATAGAGATGCAGAATTTACAGCCTCGCCCTTCCAACTGTCCTGAATCCCAGGTCGTCAAAAACAAACCAAGAGGCTTACAAAATGCCGAGATTGTCGCCTAAGAACCCGCACCTTTTCTCTCCTCCAAAATTCGAACGCCCGTTAGACGTATGACTAACATTAGATTTTAATCATTCAGAGCCCGAAAAAGAAAAAAAAAACTTTTGTATGTTCTTTACAGATGGCAGGAAGTCAAGCAGGTTTTCGAGTTTTAAGCCTTGATGAGTCAGGCGAAATGTTCATCCGTCGAGACGAGGCAACTAGTCTCTCGCAAATCCTGCAGTGGAGTGAGAGTTATGGCACCGTGAAGGGAGTAGAAACGGTGCCCGACGCTGAAAATCTGGTGAAAATTAAATTTGCTCGATATGAAGATGCTAAGCGAGTAAGGCAGGGGCATAGCCAACTCGAAAATCATGAACAATCGCCTGAGGTAGAAGATCCTGTACAAATCTCGCCCGTAAAACCTGTCCAGAAGAAAACACAGAATAAGGAAGAAGCCCGAACAGCCTGGACTCCTCAGGAATCAGCAGACGATAATTGGGAAGAGGAGCCCACTGTAGTACCACAAGGGGAGAAAAATCTTCGAAAGCCTCGTTGACCCACGACTCGTTCAGAATCATATGCGTTATGCCGCGAGGGGGCACCGAAAAGAATTTATTCAGTGCGTTCCGTGATTTTGGCCCGATAGACGCGGCATTCATAACCAACAGTCGAGATCGAAAGAATCTGTTCGGTTACGTGACGTTCTTCTTCGAGAAGCACGCCCAGATAGCCGTGGAGTGCAGACACGAGAGATATAGTCCGAAGTTTGCTGAAGCCCGAAGAAACAATTTCGAGGAATATAGATTCCACAAACCTTGTGGGAGGCTAGTGAAGATAGCCACCTTGCATTTACACAAGAAGATCTGCGAACTACAGCCGCCTAACTGTAAACACATGGATATCGAAGCCCGAAGAACAGCCTTTATTTCACATAGCACCTGCCACAGAAACATTCAAAAGGAGCATTTTGAAAATCATTGCGCGAAATGCATCCATAAATTCGAGTATGTTCCACAAGAAAGTAAGGAAGACCGATCGCCTAATGATGTTCAGGGAAAGGGGACTGCCCTTCCAATAAAGACCGAGGAATCTACACCACCGGCTCCGAAAGCACATGCGACAGAGGTGGGAGAAATTTATCCCTCTGAGGAGGCAATAGTAGAGCGGCTAATCGACGTGGAGCCTCTCTGCCTGAACGATAACACAGGAACCGAAGAGGAATCCGATCTAGCGCAGGTGGGAAGGATTTTCGAGGCTTTCAGCACCATCACTAAGTTGGAAGCTGGATTCGGATTAAGGGGAAAACGGGGTTGATGCACGTTACGTATCTAACCCCGGAACAGGCTGCGAGAGCAGCCCAAGCCTGCAACGAGGATGGAGACACAACAGCTGCACCCCCCCTTCGATCAACGATAGCCCAAGGAAGTTTCGAAAGCCCGGTCAAGGATGGCAGCTCGATATTAGCCCGAGAGCTCGCAGCCTGCCGCATTATCCAAACACCGGAGCCACGCAGTCGTATCCGGTCGGAAGTGCGAAGCCCAGGCATGTATAACGAAGCGAGGGCGTTAAGCCCAGCGGAAACTAGGAAGAGAAAATCCGAGGTAGCCCGACTACCAAAGCGAATGCCCGTTCACCGAGAAGACACGCCTGAACCAAGGTGAAAAGGGAAGTCATTTACATGTACACCTTTCCCCGAACGTCACTCGGGAGGAGGTATACAACGACTTCATAGAACACGGAGCGATTGATTACCTCCACATACCAGAATCAAAAAACAAGGCTGTGGCGTTCATTTGTTATGAACGCCAGGAGAGTCAGGTCTCGGCTCTTGCTGACCGAAGATTGGCGAAGTACGGACCGAAGGACCCGGATTGTCAGGAGATAACGCGCTACCAGGCACCACTAAAGATGGTCCATTACCAATGCGGCAAGACAGTAAGCGCCTTAAATTTCAAGGACCACCGATAGTGCTGCGAATGGCAGATTTCAGGAGAAATGCCCGAAGAAGATATCCACGACCGCCACTCATGACTAGCAGATATCCCAGACCGCCCCGCACGTAAGTCCGCTTTGAACGATTGGGTGGACCGCGAACTGGAGGATATGCGCCAGGAGAACCTCGTAGAACTTCCGGCAATGTGGAGGGACATGGTCAACTTCCGACTCCTCGCACCGATTCCCGAGTACCTCAATATCTACGATGTGGACTGAGCTGAATTAGATCAACTGACGTATTATAAGCAGCAATCGCGATTTCTAAGTCGTTTAAGCGCCTGTAGCCGAGAGTTCCCGTACTCGTGAGGAGAAAACAATTCGCATCCGTTGAGAAAAAGGTTGAGTGGTCGTGTCACGATCCCGATCAACGCATCGTCAGCAGGCCACCCTGCTCTATCTAGGAACCAGCCCGGGAAGCCCGAACTTCAGCATCCGCTGAAGGATGCTCAGCAAAAGTAGGGTTTTCTTGTTTATGTTGCGTACGTTAGCAAAAATAGTTACGTTATTAACCGCTATATAGCGTAGTTTAGATTAGAGAGAGAGAGAGACAGAGAGAGAGAGACAGATCAATCGTGTTCATCTAAATAAATTTAGAATCAATTATAAGTGAAGTTATTGTGTATTGTTTAATTATTCTCGCGCCCGCTACCCTTTATTAATTTAGATAAATAGCGAATAATAAATTGTTAGTTCCACTTTCTGTGGAACATAACACAACATACTAAAAAAATCAGAGTTTACTTTTGCTTATAGATTAATTATTAAGTTATTTTAGCTCATTTAAAAAACTGAACTTAATGAACATCAAACAATGACGATATTTTTAAAAAAGAAGTACCCGATTGCTTAGAAAAGAATACTAGAAATATCAATAAAACATAAATAAAATTATTTCTACCTAGAACAATTCCTTTTATTTAAGGCTCGACTTAAAATTTTTCTGTTTATCGACTTCTAAAAATGATTTTATTAAATGTAAAAACGTGTGTAGTCTGTATAATTTTTGCTTCCTTAAAGAGGAAGCATTGTGATATTAATTTTTGGAGTTGTTCGAAAGATTGGTTATAACTATATTTTAAAGTGTCAGGAACAAATGTCTGTATGGATATGTGTGTGTGTGTGTGTGTGTGTGTGTGTGTGTGTGTGTGTGTGTGTGTGTGTGTGTGTTAGTGAACGGATTTTCACCGTTCATGGCTCATTTTTTTGTTTTGCTCTTGTGAAGGCGGCAAAAAAATTTTTTTTTGTTTAGTTCATTTGTTTTTGTTTTATCGCAAATTTTCGATTTTTGAAAAACTTAGTTCTAATAATTTTTACTCATAGGATTGAGATATTTGAATCGAACAAAGGCCAATTTAAAGAGCATAAAAATATCTATAATTTTAGAGAAAAAAAGTTAAAGTAGCTCCTATGGTTCTTATGTTTTTAATAAAAACGTGTTTTTTTTTAAAAAGCTTATAACTTTTAAACTAAAATATCAGTTGCTCTGCAAAATTTTTTGGTAGTTAAGAATATATATAGCTATAATTTGTAAAAATTTCAAGCCATTGTGTTAATTAGTTTTTGAATAAAAAGCTGAAAACCGAGAAAAATGAGTTTTCTTTCTCGCTCGATTACGAGAATAAAAAGACTTTAAACTACTTGAAATTTTGGGAAAAGGTAGATATTTTACATGATCAGAGCTGTATAGTTTTGCTGCTTATGAAACGTATTAGTTCAAAAGATACTAAAGTTTTATTTATTTTGTTTCCATTTTTGAATAGCTGTATTTTAGTGAATAATCGATCTCTTTCAATGGTCGACCACTTATTCTTTCGTCTTTAACTAAACTTTCAAAATTAAAAAGAATTTTTGAAGTTCATCTGCTAGTTTTTGTTTAATAACAACGATTTTAAGTTATGTATGGTATCGCGATTATACAGGGTGTTCCGAAAGGTATTGTCAGTAAGGAAGTACCTTATAGAGGAACTAATTCTGAGTCGAAAATCCTAATACCATTTTTGCATACGTCCGATAGTTGTTTAGTAAATGTTAATTAAAGATAAAACCAATGAGCGCGCGACTATCGACATAAGGCGGGGCTCCTTCGCTAAGCTCGTCAAGATAGGACGACAAGCGCGATTGTAAACAAAGATAGTCTCGAAAATTTAAAGGACCCGCGTAAGGCGGGGCC
>JAWWEM010047062.1:0-12452 GCA_035582935.1 Ormyrus thymus
AAATTAATTTAAAGAAATATCTTATTAATTCAATGGCATTAGACGAATTTAATAAAATATTTATTAATTCAATAGCATTTGTCTTTAATTTAATAATATATGCTATCGGCGAAATTTCGTTTTTTATGTAATCAATTCAATTAAATTTTTTTCTCCTCCTAAGTGTATTATTCCTCATTCCACATATCCAAAATAATGCGAATTTGATACTGCTATTTCAATCACGCATACATATCCTATGAAGAAAGCCGCGCTCAGAGCCAATAACAGTATATCCTAAGTAAACACGTAAATACTGTCTGCACCTCAATCCAATTCAAATCTAATGTGGATTTATGTGTAGGGATAATATTTACGGACATAAGAATAGCACGCTTAAACATTGTGTCCAATTTAGCATTTGTAAAATTTATAAATATATAGATAATGCCGATTAACGTGACACCAATGTTGTAATGTTTCTTTATTCAAACTCTTGAATTTTTAAAGCTTAGAGCACCTTGCATCTATCAAAGTTTGATTTGATAGTGATCATTCCAGCTCCAAAACTAAGTCTCTGATTGTATTGAATAAAACGAAAATTAATAATAAAAAAATTGCAGCCGAGCGACTTTTAAAGATTTCGATGAAAAGTAAATCTATAAATAGCAGAATTCCCATTGCCTTCGCTGGCGCCAACAGCAGAGCGCATATCGGCAAAAGCTAAAAATCCGCCCGCAGACAATACGAGGCGGAAAAATAAATTCCCAGCCCCCTTCGAAACAGGTCCACGCGGTAGACAACGACCTGGGCTCGAACGGCTTGGTGCGCTATAAGCTGCAGCGTCCGGGCAACTTCAGCGGCGGCATGCCGTTCGCCGTGAACCCGGACACCGGCGTGATAACCGTCGCCCAGAGCCCGATTCTCGAGGGCCGGCACGCCATCTTCGTCGAGGCAGCGGATCAGCCGGCCAACCCCAGCGAGAGGAGGAACTCCCTCGCCGTCGTCACCGTCGACGTTTTTCGACCGGATGGTCAGTGAACTTTGTTATAGATCCTTGCAATTCGTGGATTGGATTTCCCTTTGCCCTCCCTTTTTCTCGGAATCCTTCGTTTCGTTAAGTGTTCTTTCTACTATCTGATACTTATTTACGTTTATAGATGCACAGTGTAACTGATAGAGTCGACTGTTAATTCTGTTCATATATGACGCACCTACCTACACGTGTCTGAATATGGAAAACATAGCTTTTCTAACGTCGTAAAATTAATAAGTAAAATCATTTGTTTTTTTGACAGATAAACCTTTTCTAATGTAAATCACTAAGACATTTAATGAATAAATTGGTAATGTTTCTCTTATATGGAGACAAATAAATGAAATGCAGCACTTCCACTTATAAATAATATTGGCAGCGATAACTAGTCCCATCATCTTAATGGCGTTAATTGCGTTTTTGCTTTCTACTTTGAAGGTCAAGGATCGAAGGCTCCGGATTTCATAGGAGCTCCCTACGAATTCTGGGTTGGGGCCAATGTTCCAGTCGGTACGAGCGTTGGTCAGATTCGAGTGAACGATGCTGTAAAAGGAAAGGAAGTAGTTTATGACCTTCTCCACAGTTATCATGACGGTGGTAAGTTGTAAAGCTGAGAGTCAAATGTCGCCTAGGTATGGCGAAATTATTGCAAGTGAATGTTTTACCTAAATGAAGTGTCATTATTCGATGAATAATATTTGAATTATAATTAAATGCAAAACCAAGTTCATAATTATTACAAGTCGGTTATTAAACTCAAAAGTAATAACGGTAAAATGTAATTCAGCTAATCTAACGACGGCTTTATTGCTCGGAAAAACTTTGACAAAAAACTGCTTTACAGTTCCATTCGCGGTGGAGGAGAGCTCGGGGACAATAACGGTGGTCGACGAGATCGAGCGTTACAAACAATCGTCCTACGACTTCGAGGCGGTCGTTTCGAACGAGAAGAGCTTGAGCCTCGTAACTAATGTCTCCATCCACGTGGTGGACCCCAACGACGAAAGCGGCATTTTCGCCAAGTAAGTGAAAAAGCTCTCCGCTGCAATTTCCCCGTCTACCCTCTGCCTCGAAATATTGATTGTCGCGCCGTGCGCAATGATCGAATCCTTATGACACTCGAGGAGAGCCTTTATGTAGCCGACGAACAATTCGCCAGTTCGCGAGGAAGTTCGACCCGTGACGAGCTTTTTATATAGCTTGTTTGGGGGAGGGTTCAACAAACGCGAAATTACGCTTTTCTACTAAAGGAAAGAGGTTCTTAAGGATTATATGGAGTCGTCCAGAACGACAATTATAAGTTTATTGCAGCTGTTATCTATCTTATCGAATCTGTAGGAACTATCTGTAAAAGTTTATTCTCTAATTAACAGCTTCACCGGGAGATAATTGTGAATCATAAACTTTAAACGAATTATTTTCGATTTCTGAAAAGTGTTTTTACGCAGCACACTCACTGCAAAAACGTAATTACTCTTATTTCGAGCAGAGGCACCACAAAGGCCCCACTTATCTTCCACGTACGAGAAAATGCGGCGGGCGCCTTTATCGGGCAACTAGTACCAGCGAACGCGAGCAGTAATACTTTAAAGAACGTGCGCTTCCTCATCGCCAATCAACAGGACGTGTCCGAGATCGCCATCACCGATAGCGGAGCATTGTATACTCCAACAGGTCTCGATAGAGAAAAGCGACAGAATTACAGCTTAACCGCCATAGCCGAAAGTCCCCGCGGTGTTGGGGTTTTCCAAGTAAGATTGCTTTTTCTTCAAAATACAGATATTTCGCATTTGTTTTATTAATAAATTAAAGTATAGTTGCATTATGCTTACTAGATATCTGTATTGCAGAGTACTTTACGTTACGAAAAACAAAATTATAATATGTGAATATAATAGAAACTACAATTAAATTATAATATTTCAATAGTCAAGTACTATAAGAGATGATTATAATATTTTATAGTATTTACTATAAAACATATTTATATATTAGTTTAACACTATAATTTACTGTAGTGAATTATAGTAATGCGAAAATATTATAGTTAATTATAATCATACTATGTATAATATAGTATAACTATAATATTTTTTCGTAAGAGTTCGTAGAATCTAATAAATTAATAATTTCTAGACTCTCGTCATTCCTCAAGTAAACTACTATTTTAGTATCAAATTTCTGACAAGTTAAAATTGACGTCGAGACCGTTTCGATGATAATTTCTGAAATTTCCTTGCTTCAGGTGACGATAATCGTCGACGACGAAGATGATAATGCGCCGATATTTTCGTCGAGTGCCTACGAAGGACGCATCGTGGAAAATAGTCCGCCGGGCACCGAGGTGATTATGACGAATCACGTATCAGCTCGAGATCCGGACGAGGATGCGAGCTTTGTATTTACCCTGAGGGGGGAGGGCAGTGATTTATTCCGGATTGATCGAGCGACGGGTCGGGTCTTTTTCGCCGGTAACACCACGGATTTACTTGATCGCGAGGAAAAGCCCCTTTACAGTCTCCAGGTCGTTGCTGGCGAAGGAAGTAAGTGAAAATTCTCTATAACGGTTGAACTTTCATCACCGATAAAATTCTATTGTGAAAATTAGAAAATCATAATTTTGAAAGATTTCCAATGAGTTTTTAAAGTAAATGTTTAAAGATAGGCCTTTTCCAATTATTATTTAATCGAAAAAATGTTAATGCGTTGTGTAAATAAATGAATTTGATGCCTTATTTATTCAACAGGCAAAAAGCCATCAAACGTGTCACTGGCAATACACGTAGAAGACGAGAACGACAACTCGCCTAGTTTCATTCAGATGGTAATCCTTCCCGACCAAGGAATCCGCGTCTCCAAAGACGAAACAATGACTCCCACCTCCGTTAGAAATCCTGGTCCGACTCCGCTTACCTCCGACAACGCCGACCACCGGTCCCCTCTGCTCTTCGTACCGGAAAACGTAACGATCGGCGCACCGATAATTCGCCTCGTCGCTCGAGATCCAGACGAGGGCCGAAACGCCGAGATTACGTACAGCATACTGTCCGAGGTAGCCGGCAAAACTTCCCACGAGTCTAAGTCGAAGTCCAATGCCGCTGTTAAGCGCTACTTCGTCATGGATTCGAGATCCGGCGAAATATCCGTTGCCGGCGCCCCTCCCGCCGAGACTGACATTGTCCTGGAGGTCATAGCCATGGATCACGGTGGATTAGCGGATAATGTGACGGTTCGCGTTCATGTATTCGACGTGAATGATCACGCGCCGGTTTTCAAACAATCTTGGTATTCTTTCGATATTCCGGAGGGCACGTTCAAGAGATTTGAAATCGGAAGGATAGAGGCAAGTGATGCCGATTATGAAGAGAATGCTAATATCACCTACGAATTGCTTTCCACTGGCCCGGTTGCAAATGCCAAGTTCGAGATATCTAGGTATTAAAATTAATTTATTCATCTCCTTCGATTCTAAATCGAATTTAAATCTCCTAATTTTATCGTTTCAGGTATCAAGGACTGTTCTCCGTCTCTGGAAGTCTAGATAGAGAAACGAGAGACTTGTATAATTTCAAAGTCATTGCGAGGGACAGCGGCAGTGTGCGCATGTCTTCGAGCGTTGACGTCGAGGTACATGTCCAAGACATCAACGACAATCCCCCGACATTCTATGGTTACCAAGAAGTAGGAAGATTACCAAGCAGCCTTGTCGACGTGTATAAAAAAGACTCGAGGCAGCAACTAGTACCGATTTATTACTCTTCGGTGCCAGAAAATAGTCAAGCAGGTACGGTGGTTACCAAAATTTATGCCAATGATTCAGACTTCGCTGGTAACGGTAACGGAGTTATTCTCTTCGACCTTCCGTTTATTCGAGGTCAAATGCAACAGTTCGCAGTTGATAATAAAGAAGGCTTAATTACCACAATCGGCAATTTAGACTATGAAACTCAGGTAGGGAGAGCAATCTGAATGTAAAAGGTATGTTTGTGCTTTTGATCGTTAATGAACATTTCTTTTCGCAGAGTGTTCACAATTTAACAGTGATAGCGAGTGATTTGGGTTCACCCAGCTTAACGTCAACTGCTCTGCTGATTGTAAGAATTTTAGACGTAGACGAAGGACCGGACGATCCCAAACGACCAGTCTTCCAGCATCGTTATTACGAGGTGGAAGTCGAAGAAAATTCTCCAGTGCCCATGAAACTGTTAGAATTGAATGTCTCACTCGCGCAGAAAAATGAACAAATCCGTTACAGCATTGTAATGGACGGCAGCGATGTCAGAGACCACTTCTTCCTTGATTCCAAAAATGGATCGCTGTACTTGATGACTAGTCCAGACCGCGAGAAAAGAGATCGATACGAGCTGAAAGTACGGGTGGATAAAGTGAAAACCGCTCGGGGTATGCCGGTAATGATTTATCCCGTAATAGGTGAAAGGTTAAATGGATTAGGGCCCAACGAAGCGAAGATAATTCTGAAAGTAAAGGATGCGAACGATAATGTACCTAAATTTAAAACAAATGGTCGACCGGTTTTGGCAGCTATACCGAACTCTGTACAATATGGCCATAATATCATCAAAGTTCAGGTAAATATGTAACTGATAAATTGAATATTAAATATTAAGCTAGTTTATAACAAAAATGCAAAGCAACTAAAGTTTTTAAAAATTTGAGTTTAATAAAACTTTTACTTAAGCTTCAATTCTTATGACATAGCAAATTTTGAAAAATTGTAAGTGAAAATTAAAACATATCGCTTCGAAATCTCATATTTGCTCAATAACACATTACAAATGAAAGTATCGTACGTATTAAGTCGGATGAAGCAAATAAACGATATTTTCGACATCGGCTTTGAATTATTCTGTAAATATATGAAACCTAAGTGTACACAGCCACTACAGCAGCTACTTATAAATTTCATATCTCTCGAATCTTGGAAAGATTGAAAAATCGAAATTACTTTCTCCCCGTTTCCGGGACTCGGGGGGAGGGAGCAAAGTGTATTATATACATTGAATTTTCTTTTGCGCAGGCGGAGGATCCGGACGCCGGAATAAACGGGCAAATTCGTTACCAGATACTGGGGGGACGGGAGGAACCGGCGAAATTCGCCATTGACCCAGTGAGTGGTCAAGTGCAGACAGTGGGGAGCTTCGCCAAAGACTCGGGCCGCGTATTCGGGTTTGATGTCAAGGCCACAGACAGGGCTGGCGCGGAAGATGGACGTAGTAGCATCACCAATGTGTTTGTAAGTGTTGACGACCCTGAGAAAATAGCTTTCACTGCAGCGGGCAGCCAGAGACTCCGGGTGCGATCAATTCGTAATGGCCACTTTAAGAACCGGACGATAAGTTTTTCATCAGCTTTTCTAACAAATCGGACAGCGTGCTCTTTATCGCTTTAAATATCGAGACATTGAGGCAGTAATTACATATATTACTTTTTTAATCGTATTGATCGCAACATCGGTAAACTGCTATTTATGTGGCTCACGTTTTTATATGAAGAACATTTTTTCTCCTGCGTAAATAACAAAAATTTTGCTTTTCTCGGCAGGTATACGTTCTTGATGACAATAAACAATTGGTGATGATAATGGGTAAAAAACCAGGAGAGATAGAATCAGAAGTTGATAATATTACAAGGTAATTAAAAAAGAAATATATTAAAAAATAATATTCTAAATGCTTCTATCGATTTTAGGGCTTTGCAAAATGTTACTGGCTTGGACGTACGAGTTCGGAAAATTGAACCTCATTTTGAAAAGAATTTTGTCGATACGTCTTCGTAAGTTTATACATCGCAACCGTTTTTAAATAATTTTCTGACCATCTAACAATTGATTATTTTGTTTATTTTTAGGAGTGACATGTATTTATACGCTGTTGATCCAAATCTAAACGTTATGATAGATTCAGACACCCTGCAAAAGTAAGTTATGAAAAAACTTTAATAAAATTCAATCGCAGCATTTTAAAACTGTGACAAGGTCTTGCAAATAATTTCATAACCCTTTTTCATGCAGCAGCTGTTGCAGAACTATATAAACATCCTACCAATATTTTCAGAACTTTTGTAGTAAATTTTTTTATATTTAATTTCGTTACTGTACTTTGAATTCATAAATTTTTAGAACTTTTCGAAATCATATGTTAAATAACCTACGTAGTTTGAAAACTGCTTTCACTTTTACAAATTTAAACTCTACTCGTCCATTTATAGACTGTACAAACAGCATCTATTAAATAACATCAATTTCTAAATATAATTCTGCAGAGAATTATGCTCTTATATACAAATTTCCAATTTTATTCCGAATAATATCTTCCTAATTATAATCTAAAACTACCCTGGTAGAAACGTTAAGCAGTTTTTAGCCAATTCTTAGCTTAATTGTTTCGTAGTCGAAAACGACAAATTGCTATCAGTCTTTGTCAGTATCAAATAATTAAATATGTGCTCATGAATATTTCAGTGTAACGATATTTTAATCTTTTAAAATGTTAGCTAAAAAACGCTCCATTTAAAATACACGCTAACCAGCCCGACTGGTTAATTTTCTACCAGGGTAGGTAATTAGCTAGTCACTTTTCACAGTATTCCAAAAACTAATCGATCCGATATCTGCGCAGCGTGTTCCGCAACAAAAAATCCGAGATAAAGCGCGAGCTCGAGCGCTACAAGGTGCTGGACATAGCGAGCAGCAAGCCTCGCCGCGCGAGCCAGCACTACCTGCTCTCGACGATGGAGGTGGCGGTGGTCGTGCTGGGCTGCGTCGTCTTCGTCGGCGCCCTGGTCACGGCCCTGTGCGTCACTTGCGTCCGGCGAAGCAAACGGTAAGCAGACGCCGCGCTCTTTCGGACAATATTGCCCGGCGCACGATGCACCCGCCCAATTCGCAAACCCATTAAGCTTTTACGGCGGTTTTTTTTCTCTTTTCTGCCGGCCCGTCCGTTTGTTTCTGCTGTTTTTTCGGGTCCCCGCATCCTCGCGGTCACTTCCGCTTTTACGCTCGGGTGAATTGTTAATTGAGCGTCAGTTGATTGGAATTTTTAATTATAAGTTAATGAACAACAAATCGTCGATACAATATTTCATAATTTCTAATCGGGGAGACGAAATCCGATAGATTATGTTATTAATTGGCGTTGGGAAATTCTCGATTGCAAAATTTATACAGCTGCTTCCGACGCTGCCTACATTAACGACTAATAACTTGCCTTTAATTTGTAGGGGTAACAGTAACATCAGTGCTGTTCCTCGCACTGTGCACCACTTCTACGGGGAATCGTCCTTTCTATGATTAACAGCCTGCCGAAGTGCCACTAATTTCCACGAATTGCTTCGAACTCCGTTTAATCTCTACTAATTCACTAATCACTATACCACTCATTCATTTAATTAATACTGGAACCTAGATTTTCTACTTACTACACACTTCCAACTTAACATGCTTATACTAAAAATTGTTTGTACTGAACAACTACGTATTATGCAACAATTCTAAATCAGATCAAAGAGCGATTCTATACGTATACAAATTAAAAACAATAATTATATATTATAATTATAATAGTGAAAAATTGTGTGACGCTCTATTTAAAAAGAAAAAAATAAATGTATATTTACTTACGTAATTTTCTGGAAGAAAAGAAGTGGGTAATGAAAAAAAAGACAAGTCAAAGACAATCAGCGAACTTTTCTAGAATTTATGTACATATATTCTAACTATATGAGTTTTTCAAAGTAGAGGAAAGTTTTTTCGGCGGATGATATCCGCGATCTCGAGATCAAGAGACCCGTCCGCTCGTGTATAATGAAAAATGAAAGAGCTCGGGAATGCGCTCAAGCAAAGTTCTTTCTTTTTTTCCAGACAGAATCCATTTGAATGCCGAAGGGTGGAAGATCCGCCGAGTAAAGAACGGAATCGAAAATGTTTACCGCGTCGCGCAGCAAGGAACGCGAACTATGAATATAAAAACTATTGAAAAAAGTAATCTGAACCGTTCGAGTAAAAAGTTCCGAAAGCGCGCGACGACGAGCCTTCCGGAAAAATCTTCGCTCGCAGAATTCCCGCAATCTTCTCGCAGTACACCCAATCAACTTTTGTTCTCGAACGACACGGAGCCCTTCCGCGGTAGATTATTTAAGCCGATAATACGGAGTGATCGATTGATTCCAACCGATCCCGCATAGCGGCCGCACGTCCGTGAAAAAGGCTGCCCTCCCCGTTCCTTGGGGCACCTCCTCCCACCAGTCGGCGCGGGGGAGGGCGAGAACTGCGATTTTCACGCTTTCACGCGCGCGCGCGGCCTTGAACTCCGACGCCTCGACCGCGAGCGTGCGCGGGTGTGTGCGCGCGCAAAGACCCTCGAACGCGCTTACCCGCAGTGGGTGCTCGCAAAGTCGAGGACGACAAATTGCAGCGAGCGATTCGACAGGTCGAGGTGGTATGCGCGATTACTGCGCGCGCGGACGCGCTTAGCCAGCTACGGCGGTTACGGCGCAGATGAACAAATATTATTGCTTCGGAGTCGTTTGCTGCTCACTTCTCGGGCCGACGGAGACTAAATACGTGCACTTGCAGGCGAGTCGATCGATTGTCAATAAAAAGCCCCGGCTGGTTGGAGAAATATTTATTGTCGCTGCTGGAATTAAAGAACTTTGCGGATAAAACGAATACGCTTTTAATTGAGGAAATTTAGTGTTAAGGAAATTATTAACTTTGGAATCGTTCCAGCTGACTGTTTTTTTTCTCAATTAAATTTAATATAATGACTAAATTAAAAGATACACGCTCTGACATTATCAGAAATTACAATCGATAAAACGATTAAAAAAATTACTGAACAATCAAAAGATCCAAAAACAGTTGTACAAATACATACTGTACACTAATTTACATATACAGGAAGTAAGTATCATCACTTAAATTGTTTTCCATTCCCCAAATAAAAATGTAAATTTAACGTTCGCGTCCTCATTTTCAAATTCGCCTAAAAAAAAAAAACTCGAGGTCGTCTCCACCTGGCAATTTATTATCTTAAAATTCCGCCCCGCTCGATCGTCCGCGCGGCCTGCTCCACACATATACGTAACTCCTGAATTTGAACATGCACGATTCAGCCGCCAACGCTACGGATCCAGCGTGTTCCACGCGCCGATCGGCTTCGCGATGGCGGAGCCCGGAAGCGGCACCCTGCAGAAGGCCTCGCTCTTCCCCTCCTACGTGGGCGGACTCCACCACTACGATCCGGCCGCCTCCTTCTCCGGCGAGATGCGCCAGCACAGCTTCTGCGAGCACGAGCCCAATTGCGTCCGGTTTCACAGGTAATTGTGACCCTCTCTTGGGAGTAATCGCGCGGATTGCGTTAAGAGTAAGGTTTGTTAATGGCTGGTAAGATTACCGTTGAGCTGCCGTCATTCTTCCTGCAAAGTTACTCAGTTTTCTAACAGTCGTTAATAATTTTTGCAACAAAGTTTTTTAAAAGCAGTATTTTATTTATTTAACCAGAGTATACATGTGCAAGCCCCTAATATCTATATATATATTCAACAATATATATATATATATATATGAGATACAGAAACGCTTCCTGTAGAGATATGTTAACATATCTGTGCATAACAAACTTAAAAACTAGGAGACTCAAAACTAATAACAAAATATAAAATTATCATATAAAGCTTTTCAACTTTTAGAGGCGAAGATCGTTAGCTAATAGTATCCAATAGCGAAGTCTTTATAATTTTTTTTAATTTTTCTGGATTTGCATTTATTATTTTGAGAAATTTGAAAAGTTTATTGTAGGCTTTAAATGCAATTACATGAATATTCTTACAAGCAATTTCCTTATTTAATTTCTTCGGTTTTAGGCTCTTATTTCTAGCTGCACTAACGGACGACATATACTTATTTCTACGTTGAGCAAAATAATGTATCAGGCTTTCTAGGATGAAACTGTCGTAACCAGCCTTCTCTTTCAATCTTCAATCTTCGAAACTCTCATCCCTCGCGCGTTCATACAGAATCCCCAAAACTCTCGTTCGCTTCTCTGGCGGCAGATTCCATTCCCTAAAGATTCGAGGATTTTTCAGCTGCAGTAACGCGAGTCTAGGCGGCGCGGGCGGCAATAGCGGCGGCAAGCGAGGCGTCCGCCGAGCGGCAACAGGTCTGGAGACGTCGGCGACGTCGCTGCACTCGAGCGGCCAGGACTCGGGCATCGTCGCCGGAGGGATGCGCGCCTGCCACTGCAGCAACTCCTCCAGCCCGTCCAGTGGAGAAAGTAGCAAGTCAGTCTTTTACCGGAACTCGCAAAAGTAACTCGCCAACTTCGCTTTACAGGAAAATCGAAATTTCGGCGAATTTACGTTGGGCAAACGCTTGCGACGAGTGATTTAGTCCCCGTTATCCGTATCGATAGTGATTTATTTAGTTTTCGGCGTCTTTTTTGTACATTAAGTTTGAAATTATTTTTAAAATATAAGTTATGATGAGATTGTTTACTGAACTATAAGTTACGTAATTTTGGAATAAATGATTTGAAAATGAAAACTACAGTTAAAGAGATTCTTTTATCTTCACAAAAATCTAAAACAACTTTATACTAATCACATACAAATTTTACTAATGTTTATTGATACAACCGTGAGTATCATGTCATAGTTTTTCATCACGATAAAACGTTATCTTCATTAAAAAAAACAACATCCTTATGCGTCACGTGCCTGCGTCATACGCACAAAAACTTTTTCAAGACGTTTTTATCAAAGAAAAATCCTTCATTGAATCCCGAGCGTTGAATTAACTTTGATTAGTGTTATTTTATTTTTTGGTATTGGTTGTTTATTAAAAAGATGTGCTGGAAAGGAGTTTGGTACATGAGCGTGTAAAAGAGCGCCGAACTCGAGTTTTTCAAATGAGATTATCCACGTCTGTACGTCGAGCTTCGGACATTACTCCACCTGAAAAGTAACATAATAGAACTTCCACTTTAAGGTGGCTCTAGCGATTTCTTATAAATCTGAAACTCAACAGAAATGCTGATCCGTAAAGAATTTATCATTTATGGTTAGTAGTAAAAGTTAGTAGCAAATTAAAAAATGAACAATCTAACAACATTACTTTAATTATAAAATATTAACAATAAATGGTATAATAAGCCGATTTTTTATTTATTGACAAAATATTGAACATTTAAAGCTAGTTTATAATAAACTTAAGTAAGAGATGTTTATCAAAATTTGTAAAATAAAGAAAGCTTCCCAGCGGGATCCTGATTTTATGCAGTACCAAACTCTGGAACTACCTTAAAATTAAGATTTTATAAGCTTTTTCTAACAGGGTTTCACTCCCTACACGGAGAGAAATACCTGATTAAAAATTAGTATAGTCTATCGTAATCGAAGGACAAACTCGCACTATCCTGAA
>JAWWEM010047083.1:0-12435 GCA_035582935.1 Ormyrus thymus
TGGTGGCTTTACTAGACAGTATGGTAATTTTTACAAGATTATTTGTAATTTTTACTATATTTCTTCTCTCAGTGTAGGAAAATATCTCTTATTATAGTTTCGCATTAACGACCACAGACAGGAATCACAGTAACGGGCAATCCTTTCACCAAATCCGTCGGTTAAACCGAATAAACAAACCCTCCACCCCGTGCCATCAGCACAACCAACAGGTACAAGAAACACCACCCCCTCCCGCGAAACCTCTCCAGATTTCCTCCCCAGATTGATTCGGACAAAAGCCCGCGCGTCGATACCGATCCCTCCCCACTTGAAAAAGGAAAATCGGTTAAAACTACGCGACGCGTAAAGATACCCAGTCCGATACGAGCATCGTACAATGAAGAAGTAAGGCGCAACGGACGTCTCTGCGTGCCGCGGGCCGGGGCCAATATTATCGCGCCGCGATGATTATTACGCGGCGCGCATTGGACGCCTCGCGTGAGAACCCTCGGAACGACTCGCGAGGACAAAGCGGAAAGGAGGGAGGGACTGGGTTCAGGGTGAATCTTAATACGATTGACTGGGTCGACCGGGCGAAGGGTAATGGCGAGTTGGGGGAGGGCTGTAATTTGTGGATTTTCGGAAATTAGTTGTGATTTCGTCGCGGGGACAAGGCGCTGTTTTTTCTTTTTTGCGAATCGAATGAATGGACGACCGGTATGATTGTGATGCGTTACAATATATATGTACATATATATCTTTTTTCGTTTTCAACGTAGCGGAGAACTTTATAAAGTATTCGATATTTAATTAAAATTAGCATGAATAAAAGATAACATGCAGAAAATGCATAATGCACAAGTCGACGAGAAATTTATTATTACAGCTTAATTATGAAAACGCATAAATAAAATCAATGTATTTTAATTATCAGCAGCGGCTGCCTCTGCATAAAAGTGAACGTACCGCAATCCGCCGGTGCGTTGAAAGAACAAATCGATTTGCGACAAACGTCAATCACCGCGAGATAATTAATAACGCCACCGTAAATTGCCTTTTTACATTCGCCCGCCGCGGATCCAGCAATTATAAACGTTAATCCGCGTGTCCGCGCAACTTTCGCGCATTCCACTTTGCGATATGTAGTGCATCGACTTTTTACGCGCTCGGCTTTTTGCCCAAGTTCGCTCGAGTCCGCAGCGCAGCCGACGTTTGAGATACAGTCGAACTTCGTGCTCTATTTACTTGGGCCGCGATGACGTTACAATCTATAACTTTACAGTTATCGATGCATTCCCATTTGTTTATGCCGCCTTTTTGCAGAGCAATATAATGACTTTCAATTTGCCGGGGGACTTTTTACCTCTCCCCGCGTACAGTTAGTGAATTAAGCGCTTTTTTTATTTATTCCGAGTTTATGTAAACGAGCCGCGCAGCAATGTTAATCGGCTGAATGAGCGCTAAGGTTGCTTCATTCCACTGCCGCTAAATTAATCAAAAACTCCTGAATTTCCTAACTCTACAATCCAATGCGACGCCGTTAATTTGCGCCGCACAATAAACGGCCTGCATTCCTTTCCGCGAGCTTAATAAGTCGCTGTCACGAAGAAAAGCGTGTTTATTCCGCAGTCCACTCGAAAAAGAGTGAGAATAACAGCCGACTCCTTCGCATTAAGCGAGAGCCAGCAATCGCCCGGGCCTCCCCCCCGCAGTATAAATCAAATCCCCGCAGTGCGCAGTCCTCCTGAAAAGCAGCAGATTTCGTGCGAGCGTGCGGCATCGGCGCGCAACCGCACGCACTCGAAAGGTGGCCCCGGTGGCTCTCTCGGGGGCCGAAAAATCGCATTCCGCCGCGCGAGAGAAAGAGAGAGAGAGCCGACCCCTCGAATTAGCGTCGCCGCATTCCCACACACGCGCTGATATTCCACCCTCGGTGCTCGTATACCCGCACACCCTCGCCCTCCCCTTTTCCCACATGCGGCCCCGACTCTCTCTCTCTCTCTCTCTCTCTCACCCCGGACGACTGGCTGTCTGTCTGCCTGCCCGGCCTGGGGTCCGATGTTTCTCGCTGACTTACCTGAGAACCGGGCGGCGCGTTGCGTTGCGTGAGCGCGCTCGGCCGGAAAGATAATTTAGTGTTTTGTTTTATGGTAATTGAGCCGCGACGCCGCGGTCGACCGTGATTTTTTCGGACGATTTTCGGGGGGCCTCTGATTTTCTTTCCATTTTTTATGCGCGAGCTTTCTGCCTGCGGGTCCACGATGATTTAACAATAAAATAGGAAATTACGCTCTCGCTCGTTCGCGCTGCTAAATTAGAGCCCGACGTCGCAGAGGCAAGCGATCGCCCCACCGGTAATCATCGGCGATCGCGAACGACGCCGACTAGGAAGCGCGATTCCAATAATCCAATACGCGCATTTGTCGGGGCGTTATCGGCGCCACCTCCGCCTCCCCCGGAACGATCCGCGCTTAATTTCCGGCCCGGCCGACCGATCGGGCCTTCCGTCGATGACTAATCGTTCGCGCGGCGGAGGATGACGTCGCTCCGCGAACTCTCTCTCTCTCTCTCTCTCCCGCTCCCGCGCACGTGAGCAAAAGTCGAGGGAAAAGGCGCCTGATACCGCCACCATTTGTCAAGGTGACAGGCCAATCTTTAGTCCGCGCGTGGAAATCGCGAGGCTCACCTTTCCGATCGATCGCCGGAAGTGTATCAGGTGCTGCCGCCGCCACCTTGCCGTCTCATTGCGCCGAAGCGCGGCTTCGCGAAGGAAAAAGTATTAATTTACGTTTCGAAAGCTGCTGCATTGCCGCTCGTTCGAGATGCGAAAAGTAAACAAAATAGCCGACTTGCTCGGCGGGGCAATTTCATACCCGCTTACGCCGCCGCGGTAAAAGAAAAAACCCCCGCGCGAAACACCGCGAAACGAGGTCGGTCTTGGCGGCGAGCTCTGGAAAAGGGCGCAGCCGACGGGAGGGGCGCTCAGCGAGAAAATGAAAGCCCTCGATCCCTTCGCGCGCGGACCGCGTAATCGGGTAATGAAGGCCGCCGGCGCGGAGCCGCAGCGAGGTGCTCCCCTCCCGCGTGCGCGCGCGCGCGAGTCTTGCAGTCCCGCGGCCGCGTCGTGTAATTTTCGAGTGTGTGCGGGAGCAAGTACCGTGTCCCCGACGACGTAATTACTGTATTTAGAGGAAAGCTGCCGCTTGGAGAGAGAGAGAAAGAGAGAGAGAGGGTTCCCATAACCTCCGCTAAATAATGTGTCACACATGTGTGACCGAGAAACGCAGACGAGAGAGAAATCACGAGACGGGCAAATTATATGTAGGTGCGCTGGAATGCGCTGGTTGAGGCTGCTTAATCCCGACGGGGAAGAGCCGAGGATTAAGAAAGCTCGAGTACTGTTACTTTGGGAAATTTGAACTTCCGACGTTTTTGAGTAGTTGCTTACACTAGTTATTTTATTCCCGTTCTCTTCATTCGATAGTATAGCTTATATAGTTAACAACGGTCACATTCATTCAAAACAGTACTACACGACGTCGATAAAATTTTCCCCCAAAAATGTTTCTACTCCAAACCCCTGCGTTTCTTCAATTACTGTCTTTCAGCACAGTACTGTCGACTCCGCAGTGACTACACCCAGTCCCGTAAAACTCTCTTTACCCCCGTTTCGCTCCTCCGTCTCGCGGCGCCTCGTCGCACGCCCGAACGCGACTCGCGCAAGCTCGACCTCCCCGTCGCACAGGGGAGTGCAGTCGGCAGAAAAGCGCCCGCGTCCGCCCTCGCCCTCCGCTCGGACAGGTGCCGCGCGGCCGGGATTTCCCATACTCGCGCTCACGCGGCTCTCGGCGCGGCCGCCGCTGGAAGTTAATTAACGGCGGTCTCCACCTGCGGCCGAGATTCCCATGGAGGCCCGTCCGCGCGGCGGCATTTGAGGCGATCGCGGAGAGGTCAATCGCGTGCGCGAGCATAGCCGGGTATGGGAACCGAGATACGGGATTTCTCGCGGCTTCGCGACCCGGTCTTTTTTTTTTTTTTTCTCACACGCGCCGCCGCTCGGCTGGACGAGTGGGCTTTTGTAGTGCGGCCGCGGCGGATTATTGTGGGATAGAGTGATGTTTGCGTTGATGTAAAGTGAATTGGGACGGGTTTTTGTTTGTTTTTCACACTTTTTATTACAATGAAATGTTATAGATGCTCGGTGCTAAATTTAATCGAAATGAGAATGTAAATGAGGTAGTTTTATGATTTGATCCTTTCAATTAATGAATCCAGTAATACCCTAATACATTCGGATGTTTCCTTGAATTTCAAAGCAGCGTCGAGGCTCGTTATGTTCGAAAGTTAAATGCCTTCTTTGTCAGACGCAGTCATCGCTCTCAGATCCAAACGAGCCTCTTGGGGGTGAATCATTCAACTCTAAGAATTCTAAGAAGCTACATAATTAATATCCGATAGCAGATTAAAATAGCCAAAATTTATTTATCAATGCCCGACAGTTAGAACGAAAAGTTGAAGAAAAGGCTAAAAGAACGAGAAGCAAAAATTGTAAAAGATTCCATTTCTCGCGCATTACATACAGGCTCCGCTCGACGCGAGAATCCTTGGCCCAACGCCCCCCCCCCCTCCCCCCCGCCGAAAACCTTGACGAAACGTAACTCACTCGCAGGTAATTGACATGCCGGTGTGTACGCGTATATATCGGCAATAAACCCGCGCTCGCGCTGACTAATGATCGCGTTCGCGCAGGCTTTTAAACAAAATGCCACGCACACACGAGCTCACAGACGCACGGACGCCTCTCGCGAGCGAGGAAATTGCCCGGCAACCTACCGCATTGCGGGGCCTAAACAAGAGGCTCCATTAAGCCAAATGATTCGAGCGTGAACAACCTCCGTGATTAAAAGGGCGATTTATTATCCGGATACGCCGCCGCCGCGAGGTTCCACCTTCGATCCGTCAAACTCTCGGGCTCGCGCCGAGCGCGCTCGAGACGTGAAAAGCCGGATCGCGAGGATGGCTTTCGCCGGCGAGGGCTTTGTTGCCAGCCCCTCTCGCGCGCGATCGGCCTTTTAGGCTTGATAAGTCGCCTTCGCGCGCGGAATGATGAATTCGATTTTTAAGTGGATTCTTTAAAATCTTTATGGAGGCCACGAGTTTCTGCGCTGTACCTCGGAGAAGAGAGATCCTCTCGAATAAAACTGAATTAAAATGACACGTTTCGCGTTTCCTTATCTATCGCGTCTATTCGAGGCATTAGCCGACTCCGTCGTCCGGCACGAATCTCTTCCCGTCGTCGAGACGTCGACCAACGCAGAGGAAAAAAACGCATCGTCGAATCTTGAAACGGAGAGCAGTCCGAAAAAGAGAGAGAAAAACAGGTTGGCAAAAGCACAATAACGAGTATATAGGATTCCGAGCGGCTCGCGGGAGGCAATCAACGCGATCGTCAGGACGTAATCAGCGCGAGTCGGACACCGCCGCGGCGGCGACGCTCCGCACCCTTCCGCTTCCTGTGTTCCGGTAGGCTTGTCCGCTCGGGCTCGCTTCCGGCTTCAGGTGGGATACACGCTCAGCGGAGCGACATGATGCCCCGAGGGGGAGGCGGGGGAGACCCCCCGCTGATTTTATCGGCGGCGCGGAGCTCTTTTTCCGGGCGCGCGGTGTGAAATTTTCGGACGGAGCTGCGGAGCTTCGTCAAGTTGCGTTTATACGGCTAATGGCGGAATTCGCCGTAAATTTTGGCTAATGGTCGTATTAGTTCCGTGTAATGATTTCGCCGCCGGGGCGTAGTCACTCGATTTTAGGGATTATTGTAAATTTCGCGCTATTAAAGTGACTAATTGGGAATTAATCACGAGAATTGCTGGGGAATTATTGTTGTAATAATGCTCAGCTTCGTTATTTATCCTTCGATGGACAGATCACCAAATCTTTCAGCGATAACTAATTTCGTGCGTTTGTTTTCGGGCCTCGCAGAAATATTAACGGGCCAATTTTGCCTATTTTGCGACCGAACAAAACGAATTTGCTATTTCGTACTGCGTTATTTTAAGCATGCAAGATTAATTCGCCGTTATTTACATTTATTACTATTTCATTTATTTACTATAAATTAAATGCCTGAATTACTCTACTTAAATCTAACAATAAGCCGCACAATAAAACAAATGCTAATAATACATTGTTTAGATACTCGATATAACTGTATACCAGTTTGCCCGCACCCCCTTTCTAACCGCAATAACCATGCATCACTTTTTTCTGAAAAAAAAAAAAAAAAAAATAGAATAACGTCAGCACCCATAAAACACCATATATCCCAGCGCAAAAATTAAGCCGCGCACTCTTCCCAGCCTCGGCAACAAAGGCAATCCGCATCTAATATCGCAAAAACTCGAGCGCGCTCCGCTCGCGTCCTGTTCTGTGTTTTTTTTTTCCTTTTCCACGCGGCGCGCGAGCGACAAAAAGGAAAGACGCGGGGGAATGCGTCAGCGCGCGCGGCGCGTACCTGGAATCCGGTTTCGACGCCGCGCGCCGCCACTTCCGGGGCACGCGAGTCCGCCGCTCCAGATTCCGGCGGATAGCGCCGCGCGATACGGCGAATCTCTCTCTCTCTCTCGCTTTCACCGGCGGAGCAAAAAGCGCCCTCCCCGAGAGAGCGACGCGGAGTAGGACGCTAATCGCCATGCGAATCTGATGGTTCTCCGCCGCGAAGGTTTAACTGGATTTTCGGCTGCGGGAGAGAGATGAGATAGGAGAGAGACGTTTTTAAAATTAGCATAGCCGCGAAGACGAGGTGCGCGGCTGACTAATTTTTGAGAGGAGGGATTTTAATTTGGACGAGTGTTAGAATCATTGTTATTCATGGTTTTTGCCGGATTTTTTTTTTTTTTTTTTTTTTTGTTTTTTCTTGTTTTATCAATGAACGGAAGTCGACGAAGGTAGCCGCGCTCAATGTACACTAAATCTGGAAATCGGTATCAATAATTTGATCGGTCCGCAGTGCAAACGCAAGGATTCACTTTATTATTTCAGAAAATAATTGCTGTTTCATGCTAATTTTCCGGTTTTTATATCGCACTCCCGCAAAAACATTTTATTACGAAGTGCTCCATTGTGAACTCGGAATTGTCAAATCCGTCGTCATTCATTACATCAAGAGCGCAAAAAGGCCCCGATAATTAAAGTTACACAACGCCCAGATCAATCGATCAATCGCCGGCCGATTATAAAAAAAAAAAATCACTTACACCAATCCCAGTTTTTTACTCCCCTCCGCCCGACGCGCGGCGCGTCGCTGAAAAATCGACGATTTTTCCAGGGAGTTGTTACGCGCAGAGAGGCAATTTAATGGGCCTCGCAGGTCCGCCGCGTCCGAATGAGCCGATGCACGAGCGTGACAGAGTCGCTCATTATTGCCGTTCGATCGCCGGCTCTTTTTTTTTCTTTTTTAGGCTGGGCCGCGCCGACGGAAGAGCCGCCGCGCGCCGGATGTGGAAGTGGAAATTGGAAGGTAGTGACAGGGCGAGATGGCTGTGATTTCCGCGTTTCGAGGCTAGAATGGGGTTACGGGCTTGACCGGCTCGAAGAGCCTTTTGGGAATATTGTCCTCCTTTGCCAATTTGCTTTTGTGCTTAACGTCGATTAACGTGAAAATATTTTTTCGATTAAATAACGGAGGAAGGTTTTTGAAATTTGCGCGCCTCAGAAGTGTTGTGACACTTACAGGTTTTTAATCCATTTATGCAGTGCATAACGCGGGTACCTGCATTGTCTACTTCTCTTTCCCTAAGCAAATATTGCCCTGAATGTAGCCCCGACAATTTTTCTTTCAATCTGAATACTATGTTGTACCAGAACGAATTGATAACTTTACGGTTTGATGTACGCGCCAACTTCTTACAGCATAACGTCCCCCTAAGTAAAGCAAAACATAAAAACTTTTATTCTCGCCTAATACACAAATACACGAGTAACGACTCAACTTTTTTCCCGCATAAAGAGCTTTATTGTACCCTTCGATTCGCTTTATCTTATCTTCGCTCAGAAGAGATAAATTGAATTTTCAATAACTAAATACAGTAAAAAAAAAAAAATGCCACCCAACGCCATATCCGCTCCCTTATTTCCATCCAGCATATTATTAACCGCGTCCATAAATCAGGCGGCCCTAATCAGGCGGATAAAAATCTTCGGTCGGCGCGTCTCTCTCTCTCTCTCTCTCTCGCTCTCTCCGCGCCGGTGCAAACTCCATTCACGACTCGTTTTCCTCGGCGATCCCAATCTCGGCAAAGGGTTGAAAATCAAAACGCTCCCTAAGCGCCCACATCGCCAGTCGGTCCAGAAAACCGCCGATTAACTCGCGCTCCTTTTTCGTTTACGACTCTATCCCCTCGGCGGCGGCGGCGGCGGCTCCGATCGTATCTCGGAGACAGCCAATTGGAAAGTCTGGATGCGTCATCTTCGTTTTCGACTATGGGTTGCGTTTTTCTTTTTTTCTTTTCTGTTGTTGGACGCGAGTGTCTTTGTCGCCCACGCGGCGCTGATGAACTTTTCATTGTCGCGCGCGGCTCCTTTTTCTTTCCGGTTTTCGTTTTACTGCATCCGCTGCGCGTTGATTAAGTTTACGGGTCCCGCGGTGTGTTCGTTGACCCATGTCGGATACTTTCTGAATTTTAAATCTCCGCGTTCCGTAGGAATGTCTAATTTTTAATCTTTGACCTATTTTGAGATTACGCACCGCAGTGTTACGATTTGCAGCATAAATGGCAGCTATATCTTCAGTTGTATAAGGTTCCTACGGCAACTTGTTAATTTTATAGCACATAAAAATCTCCTCCCTCCCATAAATTACGAATGATAAAGCTATACATCTGTCCCTGCGCGAGCGCAAAAAAAGAAAGCTGGCGCGCGAAAATGCCCTCAGCCCAAAAACTGCAACCCACATCCCCCGTCGTCCGCGTAAAATCCAAAAAGTCTCCTCCGTCTCTCTCGAATCCATCTCCCTTCTCGGCCGTCAGTCTGCCCGCATCCATCCCCGGCGCGCGCTCACGCTCACACACGGACGACGGGGGTCGCGGCAACGTTGCCGGGGCGACGCGCGCGGCGCGGCGCCGGATGCTGCGCAGTTTGGCGAATCCGCGCGGCAACGCAGCCCGGCCGGCTCCCCCTTCCGAAAAAGGGCGGCCGGGAGGGGCCACACCTGGCCAGGGATGCAGCTGCGCGAGAGAGAAGGAGAGAGAGAGCGAGCGAGCGGGACGACCCCTACGACGCGGCGACGTAGCCGGGGGATGAAAGCTGCCACGGGAATCAAAGAGGGAGAGAGCGCGACGACGAGAGCCGGCCGCCGTAGAAGCACGTGCGCACGAGTACGTGTGCGTTTATCGGGATTGAGAGGAGGCTGCTGCCGGCGCTGCTGCTGCTCGAGCCTCGCGGATCACGAGCAACGTTTACGGGGGATTATGCGTTTTGCCCTAATTTTGTTTGCTTTTCGGTTTATTTTTGAGGTTTGTTGGTGGAACTGGTTGCGCCGAGGTGTGTCCTTTTGATGGAATAGTTTTTCAGAGCTGTGAAGGGTAATCGAGAAATTGGGGTAGTGAGATTAGTTTTTTTTTTATTGCGGACGCATAAATTGTTTCCATCCTGATAAAGTTCCATCTTCGTCCCGTAGATTGATTTGAAACACGTTATTTTCATTAACGAAAATAACGTTTCTCAATCGATCAAACATAAAGCTTGCTTTTACCCTTCATTCTCTGTCGCTTCGATCTTCGCCACCCAAAATGCCTGAAAATCTACGTACCCATTCGCAGCAAAACCCGACGAACCAAACATCCTCGGAAAAGCAAGCGCCGCAGCTCGGCGCAACGGCATATCTCGCTCAGCGGCGCTGTCCCTCGATCCACTTAGCGGCAGGGCACGCGCCGCGCGCTCTCGCCCCGTCACACACGACGACTTCAACGAGCGCACACGCGGCGTCTGCTGCGCACTCGAAATGCCGATGAGCCTTTTGGCGCGCGAGGACAAAGCGCCGATACGCTCGCTGCCGGCTATGTTAATTCGCGGAGCCGCCGAGCCCCGGAACGCGGGATTACCATAACGTTTCGAGCGATCGAGCCGCGGGTCTCCGCATAATCGATCGGGTGCAGGCGCGCGCGCGCGCGCCTTTTTTGCATATACGTTCCCTTCGCCGATCGGAAGGTGAGTCCGGCCGGCTGACGCGAGGGACTGCTGATTCGGGCAGGGGGACGCGTGCTGTTGTTGATGCTGCACGCATTTGATTTGGCTGCGAGATTTTTTCCTTCCTCTGATTATCGAAGAGAAATTAATCGTCGCAAAGATCAGATATACAGTAGCAATGACGCACCTCTCCCGATTAATCCATAAAAGCCACGAGCCGACTCACGTCCACCTGCCAGTGGGCTATTCCAAAAAAACGCTAAAAATCAAAAGGCCTCTCCTCGATCACCCGTAGAATAGCGCCACTCCGCGCTCGCCGTCACTCGGCATCGCCGAGGCGTAGCTCTCGCCCTCGGCGGATCGCATTAAACGCGACACCGTCTCTCGCTCTCGCAGCCCTCTCCCGTGCGCTCTCTCGTCCAAGGCCGCGCGTGCACTCGCGAGGAGAGAGAGAAGACGCCGCGCCTCGGCCTCGGGGGGGGGGGGGAAGAAAGGGCCCTTTGTGCCGCGGTGATTTAGGGGCGGCACGCTGCAACGCGGAAGAAAATCGCCGGGCGCAACGAGGAGCTCCTCGAGGGTTCGAAGGTGATTTAGGTGCGGCCTGAAATCGGGGTACGCTGAGTTACAATTCCTCGATGCTCGCTCGCGCCGTCGCCGCGCGCCGTTTTCAACCTCGGGCGATTATGTTAATCGCGAGCTGTGCTTCTCTTTTTATCCGTTTCGAGATTGATTCGTGCGGGGAGAGAGACGCGGAGTTTAGGCTGCTCGGAAGATGCAAACTCGTCTGAGCAGGTTGAGGGAACACACCTATGACTTTAAATGAAGAAATCATATTTCCGATGTGTATCTTTATGCTAATTTCGACTGTCGTTTAAGTCAATTTTTATTAGACTTCTCGAAATTTCAATATTTTACAAGCGCTTGACACGGCGGATCGAGATTCGTATCGTAAGCCGGAAGCACTGAGAACCGTTTTAAAAAATTTTCGATTAGAATCCAAAAAAAAGAAAAAAATAAATAAATAAATAAGCAAACGATTTTGAAGCAACGCGGTGAAAAATATATACACAGCCAAGGGCGTCCCTCCAATTCCCATCTTTATTATGATTGATCACGAAGAATCAGCACTCAAAAATGTATAATGCACGGCTCTCCTCGATCTCATCAAGTCACTTGCAGCACCGGCAGCCACTCGAGCCGCTCTCTCTCTCTCTCTCCTCTTAAACTAGTCAGGTGCGAAATAGGCCAAGAACGAGAGAGCCCCGGGTCCGAAGTGCGAAATTGGACGAGTAGCATTTCGCAGCTCTCGCCGGGCGAAATGGGAGTATTTATAAACAAATTAGAGTATCGTCAATCACCGGGGCTCCCCGGCATTGTCCGCCTTGGGGGGTTCCCCTTTGCTGCTTCGGGCGCGCGAGTCTACGCGCACAAAGGATTACATCGCGCGCGCTCGCGTCGATTATACGAGCCGCGCCGCGCGGCTCTCTCCCTCCGAGGAGGCCTCGCGTCATTTGAATGGAATCACCTGTTTCGCCGAGTGTTCGGCTGTCTTCTTTCTGCTGCTTTTTTTTTCTTCCGTCGGCTGGCTCGTCGAGGTTCGCGCTGTGGGAGAGAGAGAGAGAGAGAGAGAGATTATACGGCCCGTTTCGGGAGCTTCGGGGGTCAAAGAATTCCGATGGCAGGCCGAGATTTCGACGTATTGTCGAGCTTATTGAGGATTGTTTTTTTTTCTAGGCTGTTGTGACAGTTTGTGAATCGCGAGGGTTGGACTGGCGGTTGCTTGATTTGTCGCGCAATTCTCGATCGAACGAGGCGCAGCTAGTTTATTTATTATCATCAGGCGCAATTGTGTACGCGATCTTAATCAAAAGTAACAAGTCGTGGATTGACAGTTTATTCATGAGATTGATCATTTAAAGTATGTATATTCGTATTGAGTAAGTAGTTTTATTTATTTGCTCAATTACGGCTGTAAAAACCTAGGACGATTATTTAATTTTTTATATCAACTCGCAGGTTCGAACGAGGCAAGTTTTAGATTTAACCCGAGAATAAAATCGAACTTTAGAACGATCAATAATCATTAGCCGGACGCAAAAAACAAGGAGACACGGCCGTAAAAAAGCACATCTCATAATATTCCCTCAGAAACAGGCGCAGCTCCACTCTCTCTCTGTCTCTCTCTCTCTCTCGCTTATGCATAAACCGGCGCTCTCTCGTCGGCGGCCATAAAATTCAGCGTCGAATATCCGAGATCCTGAATAAAAACCG